>APFE030134004.1:112020-153174 GCA_000404065.3 Pinus taeda
GAGCAGTTAAGAATTCTAGCTCATGACCGTTTCAGAAGAAAACATCGAAAAGTGCAGAAATTGAACTTAAGGTGTACTTAAACAAATCTTAAGCTATTCTTTTTTCCTGTAGCTTAGAATGGCGGAAAGATGATAAAAACATAAAATAATCAGGGAGGAAGAACACTTATTTAATCATGCAGAGACACAAGAATTCCGTGATCATTCCTTGGCCAAGAGAAAACAGCAAGTTGTTTCGTAATCCATGCTTTCAGCAATCTTTGATTATGACAAATATGACAGTTACAGTGCGAGTCTTTACTCAGAGAAAATTGTTGGAGCTAACCAACAACTACTACTACCAACCAACCAACCCTTTACAATATCGCTTCGGGTGGTATTTATAAACAAAATATCAGGAAGACATCATTACAAGTGACCGTGACAGGTTTGCTTAGAACTCTTCAAAAATCTAAATGCTGCTAGAAATAAATGCAAGTAAATCTTTTTGGCTGCGCTGGGGGCAGCTGAATCGGAACAAGTGACGAGGTGGCCCTTGGGGACCAGATGCGGTGCTGCTGGAGTGAATGTGCTGTGGGACTGCAGTTCGGCTTTGTTACGAATTGAATGTGCAATTATTATGATTTGAGAGCTTCAAGTGATTTTGCTCTCCTCCTATGGATCTTCTGGAAGATATTCAATTTCTCTTGCTTTGGGCTGCTGCTCAAGATATTCTCTGATACACTTTGCCGCTACATTGATGATTTCCGCTGTCGACTGATACTCTTTGACACGCTTGAAGCCTGCTGATTTGATCTGATACACTTTGAACTCTGTGAATGATCTGCTGCTGTCTTTAAACCGGATCCTCTGGCACGATTGGGCGATTTCGGGCTTTTTCGGCGCGCAGTGGGCTCGGCAATCAGAAGATTCCCTGAAGATTCCTCGAAATGGCCTATTTCCCGTAGCGATGCGCGAATAGCACTTCACGCTATTCGCACATCGAAAACTGCCTCTGTTTCTTGATCTGGAGCTCCGAAGTGCGACTTTTCTCCTTGCGTGAAGCTTTTTCGGCTTTTCTGGCTGCTGACGTAAGCACTGCGTCGGTTGTACGGTGGATGACGTCATCAGTGGGTCCCTGGTACAGCATGACATGGTGGGGTACTGATGGACTGTGGTGAAGAGACTCCGATGCGATATAGCGATATCGCGTCGGCGGGGAAAGAGGGGGATCATTGGGTTGGGCGTGTAGTGCTTGCGATTGCCGATATGCGATATCGCGATATCGCATCGGGGGGGACGGAGGGGTGAACAGATTGGACACTCGGCGCTTGCGATCGCCGATCATCGATTTCGCGATATCGCATCAACGGGGAACGGATGGGCAATGTTTTGCATGAAAGTGAGATGGCGAGGTTGCGATGCGAAAATGGCTTTGAAGGGAGAAAAAGGTAAGTAAGGGGGTGTGAAGGGCCTTTGAAGTTTCAGAAGGGGTCCGACTACTTCGGGGGAGTTTTATACTTAGGAAGGATTCCATAGTATGCGATCGGTGGTTTCGGAGGTTGGGTTCTTGTTTAGTTTCTGATAAACTAAGCGATTCCCGGGACTTGCTACGGTTATTTTTCAACCAAGGGGAGGGAATATTACAAAGGGGAATTTATTTAATATTAATACGGGGACGGGAAACATAGGGAGCTACATAATAATGTTAGTGGTTAGTGTGGAGGTGGTAAGAAAGTGCTAAGTTTGGGGGAAACTTAGGCTGTTGCGGGGGGGTAGGACCATACTTCGGGAGAAAACATGAAACAACTTTGAGCAAAGCAGATCTTTACTCAACCAGAGTGATGAAGATGATGAACTAAAGAGGTGTCAAGCAGATCTTGACCTCTTTTTGGGGATGTTAGTTAATGATTGGGGAAAAGCAGAGAAAGGGAGTTAGTTATACCTCATTTGAGCCTTTTGCTTACAAATCTTTGCTGATTATGTTCTGCATGATATGATACCTGCAAACTTGGAACTTGTCAGCAATTCAACAGCCTTCAGAACTACCTACCCAGCCTACTTCCTAGCATTTTTTCTTCTTTTGCTTGGGGGTACACTTAGACTTGCAAACCAATCATACATTTTCTTTTGATATTTCCTATCTACATACTACCCTTATTTCTTCCAAAGCCCAGATTAAACTGTTGGACTCTCCTATTTCTCTACCTATCTAAGAGTCTGCCAAAATTAAACTGTTTGGACAGACTTACAATCTCTATATTCTAAAACATGAAATTTAAACCTAGGGAGACCAAGATTAAACTGTTCGGACCTCCCTTTAACTAAAGTAGCGATACCAGGAAAACTTTTACAAAATTTGAAGGCAATTGAATAAATCTTGAAGAAGCCTTCTTCATTTGGAGACTGTTTGAGCAAATATGGAGCATTGCAGCAAGCAAAGTACGACATATTTGGCCTGTGAAATGCCAATCATGAAAAATGAATACCTGCTGCAGCAGGAGCTAACAAATAATATAAAAGAAATTGTTTAAGTATTTAATTATTTAGAATTTATTTTTATTGGTATAACTTTCTAGTTATTTTATGTTTTTATTGTTTGATAGTATTTTAGATTTTAAATTTTTATGTGATAAAATAAAGTTTTAAAAATTATAACGATAGTTTTATAATATAATGTAAAATTAAAACTTACACTGGGAGCGAAGTTTATAAAGGCTTTACTTAAGGCGCGTTGGTTGGTATATGTGTGTGCGCTTATTGTTGGTGGGTGAAGCCTTTGGGTCAAATCCCATGAGACCCCAACTTATTATGTTATTTGGTCGATTTGTTTGATCAATCAATTGGATAGTTATAACTATATGTAATTAGGGTTAGCGGGATTGCAAGATAGGTGGCCTACTGACTTTCGCTAGTTGTATGACGTGTCTCGTGGTTGACCCAAGCCTCTTTGGTTGTCAGCGAGGTGCCACATGGCCCCGTATTATTGGACCACATATAATCTTAGTCAACCCCTTCCTTGCCATGTCAACTGGAATTAGGATTCTACGTCATGCCACGTGGAGCGTCTAAGGGTTGATGTGTGGTACTGCTGAGGGGTGCCACATGGTGCCTTCTTATGGTGCCATGTGGCAATGTCAATGCCGAACTTTTAGTTTTCCCAAAAAATTTAGATGAGCATAACTTTGTTATACAAACTCGGATTGATGTGTTGTTTACACCATTGCAATCTTTTTGATGAGATCTATGACTTGGTGATGGTTTTGCTAAGATTTCAAGACTTCAAATTTTGAGCCTTTTTGGATCCTCTTGGATCACCTCTTAATGCTCCTGCAGATACTTCAAGATGTGTGATAACCTAGAGCCACTTCATTTGTCTAAAACTCTACTTATGCCTCACGTCTTAGCCCTTAACTCCTGTGAATTCCCTTAAGGGAACTCGGTCCTCACTCCAACACCTCTATTAACCTCAAGACCTCATTGTGCAATGAAAATGAGGGTCTTGACCTTCCTTAATGCAATAGAGATCAAGCTCAGTCTGTTCACAAAGATAGACACAAGCCTTATGCCCATAACCATAAACAAACAAAGCTCAACCAGCCTTCCTTAGCTTGCCCTGCACTAGAACACAAGGAAAAGTGTACTCATCCTTCTTCTTTCACTCTAGCTCGACTCTTGAGGATCTATGGTCTTCTGAGGCTCTTGTCTTCACATTAGACGAGTTGCAATTTTGTCAAGTGAGCTCAAATTTATCTCTACTTATAGTGTTCTTAGTGGAGTGATATTTCCACCAAGGGTCATGCCTTTTAGCCCAAGCTCACCTGAGCCTACATGCTCAAACGCCATCAACATAAGAAATAAAATTATTCTCATTGAATTAAACCTTCTTCATTGTCGTCATAGGTGCCCTTTAGCCCTTCAAATGTGCCCCTCATGCAACAATAAGAATAAATAATAATTTTCACTTGGGTCTTTAACCCACAACTTTAGGTACATTGCTCACAAAACCACTTTTTCGTGGTTCAACTCCACACAAACCTAGTACCCCAGGGGGTTGTGGGAGTACCTCCCAAACTACACATCTCAACACCTTTTCCGAGGCCCATGAACCAACATAATGTTGCATTTTTCAATGTAGCAGGAACTATCTTCAACTTCTAAGCATCAATTATAAGTATCCTCTTTAGAGAGACCATGAAAGTTTGGCAATGTTGAATGAAGAGTATTCTTCATTTTAGCATCTAAGTCCATCTCTATGATGGGGAATCCAAAGGATTCAAATTCTTCTTAGATAGTCTAGTGTGCCATATTTTCTAAGAGAGTATCTTCTTATTTTAATGATGGCTTTAGAGATGCGAGAAAGCTACTATCTTTAGGGTTGTAGGACTCCTTAAAAGAACATTGCTAACTTTTTGAAGTGTTTTGATTGTTGAACTGATTTTTGGGAAGGTATTGTTCATTCTCCAGAGAGTTCTGGCTAATTAGATGGAAAGCTAAATTATCAAAAATCAAATCTTTTGTTGTATCATAGATTCGTTCAGCTCCTAATTTTTTAGCAGGACTTTGTACAATGGAAGTATAAGATTTAGGATTTTTCTTAGCAAAAGAACTTGTTGTTGGTGCAAGTAGTTTAGTTGGCCTTGTTCTTTTTCCTCTTGCAAATGTCATGCAGTGTTAGTATGGGGGGTTTTGTTGATAAATCTACCATGTTAGTCTCTACTCCTAGGAATATAACAAGTCATATTGAAAGAAAAATAAAAGGCCAAAATAATTAAGTTTTGAAAATTCGAGAATCAACAAATAAATTTTAAAAAAAATTGACAAACAATCCACTGTACTATTGAGATTTCCTTGAAAATGGTGCTAAAAATGATGTGCTTTCTAATTACTTCTAATTATCTTAGTGGGAAATTCATTAGTTATATATTTAAATATTCAATCCAAGAATTTTTTGGAACTTGTGAATTGTTGTGCATAGTGTATGTCAGTGCAATATGTTGTGTCCTGAAATTGCAGTAATATGATGGTCACCACAGTACAATATAAAGATGCTTTTAGAGGTCACTAATATGACTAATACAATTACCAATCAAACGAGAACTATAACCTCAAAATGAGAACTCTAGCCAAAAAACCCAAAAAAAACATGAAAAAACAACCCAAAAACAGAAAGTGTGTATGTTGCAATGACATTTTTTTAAGTAACTTTTCAGCATTTTCTAAAAATGCTAGTAAAAACCAATTTTTTTTGCGCAAAGAAAACCCTAAAATCCAAAAATATTGATGTTGGCATTAATGCTTTTTTGTTGTTGCTAAAATTCCAAACTTTTTTAGTAATGACATTAAAAATAAACTATCATGACTCAAAAAATCATTAACATTCTAATAGTTTTCAACAATATGTTGAAGGTAAAATATCACGACTCGAAAAAAACCTAAAAATTCCAACAATTTTCAACCATGACGTTAAGATAAATATCATTACTCTAAAAAACGTTATAATTTTGGTATTTTTCAATGATGGCGTTGAAGAATAAATATCATGACTCCAACAAACATTAAAATTTCAACATTTTTCATCCATGGAAGTAAAAACAAATATCATGACTATAACAAACTTTAGATTTTAAACATATTTCGAGATCAATTATCATAACTAAATTAAAAGTTAAAAATAAATACCTAAATCAAAAAGTCATTATATCAAATGCTAAAAATATATTTCTTTTAAAATCTTAGCCTAAGACAACTTGACACATTGCAACAAAAGCTTAAAAATCAACCATCAAATTGACACATACTGGGGGCATGCTTGACCCATTGCAATTGAAATGTCAAAATCAACTCTCAAATTCATACATAGTGGAAACAAACTTGATTAATTGTAACAAAAAATAAAAAATGAACTATCAAATTGATACATATTGGGGTCATGTTGCTAGTCAAACATCAACACAACCTCTACAACCAAAAATAAATAAATCAATCAATCAATACAATTAAAAACAAAACAAAACAAAACAAAAATGCAAAAATGAAAATTAAATCATAACCCCCCCAAAAAAACAAAAAATAATAAAAATAAGCTAAAAAATAAAATTAAATTAAATTAAAACATTGAAAAAAGATAAAGATAAAGATAAAGATTATTTAAAAAAAAAAAAAAAGTAAAAAGAAAATGAAAAACCAAAAATAAATAATAAAACATAACAAATTAAAAAATAATCATTAATGATGAAAAAAAACAGAAGAAGAAGAAGAAGAAAACAGAGAAAAATTCAAAAGCAAATATATATATATATATATATATATATATATATATATATATTATATATAATATATATATATATATCACATTAAAAGATAATAAAATAAATATTTTTATTAAATTATAATAAAAATAAAAAAACTATATGAAAAGATTAAATAAACATGAAAAAAATTATACACAATTTATATTTAAATATAAATAAAACATAACATAAAACATACACATGCATATATAATATTAAAAAATTAAAAAATTAAAAGAATCATAAAAAAAATAATACAATTTAAATATTAATAATAATAATATGTTCCTGGCCAATGGGCAGGGGAGGCAGGTGATTCCAGGAATTTCCCATGTGACGCCTTGGCCTAGGGCAAAGGGGCCACGGTCTAGGTGCAACTCGTGTCGCCCTGGCCCGTGGCTCCTTGACAGTTGGTGTTGGGCAGCGGAGACCCCATAGCAAGTTTTGGGGCTTGAAGCCCGAATTTTGGTCAAATGTAATGTAAAGACCCCGTAAAATGCAGGTGCGTAGTGTTAGAACCTAGGGTTGTCCGCCCTAAAATAATGTAAATTAATGTAAAGTCTGTCATCCTACCCATGGTCCATAGACCATGGGATTGTATAAATAGAGCGAGGCTCTAAGTGTAAAAGTCAGTGTGGATAGATAGATGCGAAGGCATGATTAGAGAATAGAAGTAGATCTGAAGGTATCAGGCCATAGTAGAGGATAGAGGCTCTGCAACTGAGTGCGCAGAGGCCTAGTAGAGTCTACAGCTGAATGCGTGGACCCCTGCAACTGAGTGCGCAGGAAGGAGTCGAGTCTGTACCAAATCAATCTTTGAAGACATTATTAATAAAAATCAGTTGGTTTGATATCTTGTGTATTTGGTTCATAGATCTGTAATTGAATGTTATGTATTGATAATATTTGTTTAATTATCTGCGCGCACTTATATGTATGCCTATGACTGAGAATCTTCTTAGTAATTAACGAACAAATCCTAATTAAGAAAGAGTCGAGTAATTAACGTTGATCGCGCTACGACCAAAGCTGTGCGAAGAAGCTTTTGGGTACGTGTAATCTAACAAGCACGAAGGTTGGATCAAGCACCAATCTCCCACAT
Organism: Pinus taeda; assembly: GCA_000404065.3. Taxonomy (NCBI): domain Eukaryota; kingdom Viridiplantae; phylum Streptophyta; class Pinopsida; order Pinales; family Pinaceae; genus Pinus; species Pinus taeda. The sequence goes on from APFE030134004.1 coordinate 119,395, forward strand.
CCAAACATCCCTAGGGTGCAGAAACCTGGTTCTAGCACCCTCCCATACTACCTCGGGTGAGACCTCAATTCATGTTCTGCAGACTATTGCCGAAAGGGTCAGTAGTACCGGGATTTGCTTGGCTAAACTCACTGTTGAACCTGGGTCAGGCCTTTAGTAGCCAAAAAATGGTTCCATTGCCGGGACCAGGATCTACCTAAGGGATGTCTGATGTCGTGCCACTGGAACCTAACAAAGAAGGAAATTGAAGAGTGGTTGGATCATAAGATTCACGAGTTCACGACACAGGAAAACATAACTCCGCATCTATCTAAGAAAATGTGGTTGGATTGCTACGTGTATACAGAAATCGTCGAGATTTTCTTCACATCCTTTCCATCTGAACTATATGATTAGATCACAATATTAGCCGACAATCAGGGAAGGTATAAGCTTGACCAACCAATAGTGTGGACCCCAAAGTTGGTGCATAGACTAGAAGCATCAGAAGACAAGATCGCATGAGCTGTGGACTACTGGATCAATCAGATAATAGGGGGATTCATCACTGAGTTCGTGATAGATACGACCGTGAGCTACAGCGAAGATAAACGATGTTTTCTCAAGGGACTACGAGGTAGGTATGTCAAATTTTTAAATACCTGGATTAAGATGCTATTATGTGAAAAGAGGATTATGCGAATACATTAATGTTTGGGACAACACGGAGCGAAAAGATCTACAAAGGTAGCGAGGAATTAGAAAACAGTCCCCTGATTTCACTGTTGTGAGAGAGTGAGGAAGAGCTTACTCGGTTCTCTCCGAGAAGTGTGGTCAGGTTGATAAAGCAGTGTATTCCGCAGTTACCACCTCTTCCCACGCCACCACCCGCTTCACCTCCCTCACTGCCATCCCCTCCCACTCCACCTTCATCAATCCCACAGTTCAGCATGGCAAACACAATCAAGCTACTCATATTCAAAGGAGTAGGAAATGAGGACCCAGACCAGTTCTGTTTCGTGGTAAGAGCAGTGTGGGAAGCGCAAGGGGTCACGGATGATAACATTAAGAAGGCTACATTGGTGAGCACGTTGCAGGATCACGCTCTGACTTGGTATATCAAGCACTCTAATGATCACCCAAACGCAGGGATAGTAGAGATCCAGAATGCGTTGAATAGAGAATTTAGCCGCCGGAAATCTGAGACGCGGTCAATCATTAGGTTAAAAGAGAACGCGATGCTCCCAGGCGAGATCCCCTGGGATCTGCATCAGCGACTAAAGAGTACGATCCGCAAGGCTAATATGACACTCGTAGACGTGCAGCATCGCGCATGGCTTGTGGCATCTCTGACACTGCACCTGAGGACGGCACTGTCACATTAGAAGCTTTCAACCCAGGCTGAAGCATTGGAAATGGTGATGAGGTTGCATGAGACCCCAATACAAGATCATGGGTTGGGAGTTCAACAAATACACGCGCAACTATAGAATCTATGCTTGGAGATGTAGAGTTTGAAGCAGGATAGGGTACCACGGCTAGAGGCGTGCGAAGAAGTATGGTGTATAAAATGTAAAGGTCAGGGTCACGACAAAGATCACTGTCCAGTGTTCTCGAACTACTTGGCAAGAGGGAGCCCAATGCCATTGAGACCAGAAGCACAAGCAGGGCCAAGTGCGACACCAGCGTTATGGTTCTCAATTTTTCAGATAGGAGGGAAACACACAACATACAACTGTCACTTGTTGTAGAAGTATACGCAGACTCCCTAGCAACTTTTTTGTAATTTTTGTAGGTCGGTAGGCCATGACGAGCACACCTGTCGCAGCTACGAGCTCATGATGGAACGAACCCCAGCCTATAGGATGCAAATAGAAACATGAAACTTTGACTCAGCTGCGGGGATGGCGCGTACTGGATTTCAAGGGTGAGGTTGACGACGAAGAGGAATGGGACTAGGAAGGGGCCATAGACAGTTGATTTGTTACAATTGCGGAGGACTAGGGCACTATGCCTGCGATTGTACTAATCCGACGAGGATATCCTTTTCGTACTATGCTCAGTTTGATCATGAGCTAGTGGATTGTCCTACGTTGATCTCATAGATGCATGAGAAAGGGGTACTCCAGCGTTCTCCAACTCAGAATATCCAAATGATGAACCCCACGAAGAAGACCCCAACGTGAATATGATTCTCAGAAGTGGCGCGGTCACAGGGGAAGATAAGGGGAAGCAGCCTAAGGAGGATACATGGTTTCGCAAGGCTCCTACAAAGGAATCTAAGTTTGACTTGGAACGTGCAAAAGAGACGTTTATGGAAGCTAAGAAGAGCTTCACAAAAGCCTCCACTTCAGGTAGTAAGAACCAACCTAAGTTGGAAATGGATCCTTCCATGCTTACTACCTTTCTGGAGACTTGCATGAAGCTATTGCATGACAATAAGGCAGTTAAAGGACCACAAGAATTGATCACTCGATGCATGAGGTTGGGAGAGCCACGCGTAGTCCGAAAATTGGGAAAGCTATCTATGGGAGATAAGGGTAAAACAATGAATATTGAGAGTGATGATGAGGAGGAGGATCTCCACACATTCGTAGAAGAGATTGAACCAGAAGTAGAAATGGAGGAAGACATGCAGCTAAGACGCGCTGCCGCAAAACTGCCCAAATATGTTCCTCTGCGGAAAGGGAGAGTAAAAGTACCTAACGATCTAGATGCTGTTAAAATCAGCCTCAAAACCCTATTCCTCCCCGAGGGAATTCTGTTTGAAGGATTGGCTTTAGGCCATGTACCCACGATGAAGCTTGAAGACTGGGACCTCGCAGATACCAAAACTTTCCCTCATTTGGAAACTAGCCAACTGATGAAATAGAGCAAGGAGGGGGTAGTTATAGTGTTTCAGCGACGAAAATGGTTGCGCGGGGTGGAGGAGGCAGGGCTACTCCACCTCCTATGGATTCCACATTTTCGTCGGGCCCCAATCATGATATTTGTCATCAGGCAACTACTTTGCCTGGTGCATGATGGGTACTTGTGGCTAGAGGAGCCCATTCACATCACAGCAGAGCTTATTCATAGGATTTCTTGGCTTCCCTGTACGGGAAGGGACCCCGTAGAGATAACTGGTATAAGTGGAGACTTGGCGATTGCAGAGGCCATGAAAAAGAAATATAATTTGGAGAAAAATTAGAGGGGTTATGTTATTACTAGCATTCAAGACAAAGTAGTTTGTATAGCCACCCAGTTGCTGGTAGGAAAAGTAATGAGAAAATGTCGTGGTAATGAGGTACCAGAAACGGTCATCACACTCGCTAAACAATGCGCAGAGGGGGTACGGTTCAATTGGGAGCAGTTCCTCTGCGAGGAGTTCCTGACGAACTGCAAGGAGGCCCAAGAGTAGGGTAAGACCTTCCACTATCTGTGGCTGCTCTTGTCCATCCTTTTGATTACAAGGGAATTTCCGAAGGGCAGTCAGTTTCCTCCCCTTGACCAGGATTTTCCAGAGGCAGCTAGATATGTGTCGCTATGGGCAACGAAGGACGCCATGCGAATCCATGAGACCATGATCTTTTGGATACTCATGGAGGCAAGCGTAGGAATGTGGATCAACAAATGGCCGCGCCTATCCCCCATGGTATATGATAGTCTGCGGAGCTTTGCAGACTTTAAGGCCAATATGCACAATGTGTACATGAGGGCGTGGAAGGATCCACAAAAGAAATGGACCACCCTCCCCTTCAACGTGATTGATGATGTTGTGTTCGCGGTGCTTGACTCCTAGCTACCTGAATGGCATGCACTGGATTTGGCAGTGCGCGATGAGAAAATTGTTCAAAAACAGAAAGATGCCGCTAAACTGCTGGCACAACAGAGGCAGAACAAACAGCTCGCTGAGGAGGTGAGGGCTTCCTGTGAGGCAGCAAAAGTTGCCACGGAAAAAGCAACAGCAACACCAGTAACTAGGGCCACCATAGCACAAGAGGAAATAGGCTTGGACTAGCCTGTAGAGCAAGGGACAACCGATACGACCGAAGGCGTGGATCCGCACATGTCTTCGACATAGCTAAAACGTCCGCACAGTGCAGAATGGACAGGGCACTGGAAAAAGACCAAGGCTTCCAAATTAGATGGGGAACTTATTACACTGCCGAGGGTGACCTGTACGACATCGGCGACACAATTCGTGAGACTCACCAGGGAAGCGCTCGAGGAAGCAATGATGGAGCAACAGAATGTGTTGGGGGCACTGAGGGCACAACTCCAGGAACTTTAGCTGTGACACCTTCAACAGGGAACAGTAGCCGTCTATGAGGCTACGAGTACCTTAGCAACAGAGCAGTTGCTGCGGGCCAAAATGGCTAATACCATCATGCTACCAGAAGGAGCACTGATAGTGGATAGCCTGGAAGATAGATCCGTGGTAGGCCAGTTCAAGGGACTTGGCCTAAACTTGGTAGCCTTTCCACGAGACATATTATACCAGCTACAAGATGGAGTGACGATAGAGCTTTGTGCTAGGGAAGGACGCGCAGTACAAATACTCAGTGAACAACGAACCAACCTTGAGCAACTACGCCTCCAATGCGATGAAGCCATAGTGCAGACTCAGCAGTTGGAACAGATCATCGAGGAAGCATGTCACCGCATCCCTGAGCTTGAGATTGTGACAGATTTACCAGTGGGAGTGCGAATCCACAAATTGGCCAGTGGATTCCGCAAGGCAAAGGAGGAAGCAACGAAGATCCAGCTGGAACTCAACCTACAGATTGCAGAACTACGGTTGAAGGCACAACCCTCTACACCCCTAGAAGTCAAAGAGCAGTGCCACCGTGCCATTCAATCAGGGTTGGAAGCAATACAGCGCGCCATACAGGATTGCACAGGCTTTCTAGATTAGTCACTCTTCACGCTCACCTCATTACAAGAAGACCCCACGTTACAGCGTTTAGAGACAGAAGCACAGGAGTTGCAGCTAGCCTATGACAATGTCTGGGGAACCACGCAGACGGTCACCCTTGCTCAACGACTGGCCAAGATGAGGGAAGCCCAAGCTCTAAAGGAACAGGTGGACGCCACGCGACAGAAAGAAGTTGTGATTAAAGCATGCATCTAGCCTTGGCTTGAGGAAGCCTTCACAAACACCGCCAATATCAAAGGAAAGCTGGCACAAATGCAGAGTATATATCCGCTAAGGCAAGGAGGTGCCCCTAATAATGACGCAATGGAGATACGCGCATAACTGGTACAACGGACAACAAAAGAATGTGCTGCGGACTTATGCGAAGCGTAGAAGCTGCTGGATGACCTCTGCGCGAATATCACCGCACCGGCTGAGTGACTCAGGATGAGTCATGATGATTGTGTTGGGGGCCTGTTGGGCAGCGAAGCTCCCATAGCAATTTTTGGGGCTTGAAGCCCAAATTTTGGTCAAATGTAATGTAAAGACCCCGCAAAATGTGGGCGCGTAGCGTGAGAGTCTAGGGTTGTCTGCCCTAAAATAATGTAAATTAATGTAAAGTGAGTCAGCCTACCCATGGTCCGCGAACCATGGGATTGTATAAATAGAGTAAGGCTCTAAGTGTAAAAGTCAGTGTGGATAAATAGAATTGAATGGATGGTTAGAGAATAGAAGTAGATCTGAAGGTATCGGGTCATAGTAGAGGATAGAGGCTCTGCAGCTGATTACACAAAGGCCTAGTAGAGTCCGCAGGTGAGTGCGCGGACCCCTACAGGTGAGTGCATAGGAAGGAGTCGAGTTTGTACTGAATCAAGCTTTGAAGACATTATTAATAAAGATCAGTTGGTTTGATATCTTGTGTATTTGGTTCATAGATCTGTAATTAAATGTTATGTATTGATAATATCTGTTTAATTATTTGTGTGCACTTATATGTATGCCTATGACTGAGAATCTTCTCAGTAATTAATGAACAAATACTAATTAAGAAAGAGTCGGGTAATTAACTTTGATCGCACTGCGGCCGAAGCTGCATGAAGAAGCTTTTGGTACGCGTAATCTAGCAAGCGCGAAGGCTGGATCGGGCACCGATATCCCACATCCAGACATCCCTAGGGTGCAGAAACTTGGTTCCAGCACCCTCCCATACTACCTTGGGTGAGACCTCATTTCTCGTTCCGCGAACTGTTGTCGAAAGGGCCAGTAGTACCGGGATTTGCTTGGCTAAACTCACTGCTGAACCTGGGTCAGGCCCCTAGTAGCCAACAGTTAGGTGGGGGAGGCAAGATAATTTTGGGAATAACCCCTCTGCACAGCTGCCAAAGAGATAAGGCAATATTTAATCCTTTTAAATATTTAAATTGTATTACAGAGTGAAATATGCCTAAATGATCAAAAGAGGTTGGATTATTGGTTTTGGGTATAAGTGCTAGGAATGTAGAATTGAAGGGAGCTAATATTTTTCCATTTAATGTTGAGTATTCAATGACCCTCAATATGTCCCTACCAATGAAATCATAAAAATAGGTATAGGATTAATTGATAGTCCATCAAGCCTGAGACTTTTATCTTTTTGAAAATTGTGTAACAACTTTTTAAGAATTTTATGAATGTTCGCTCTTTGTTTTTTTTCAAGAGGTTTAAATAACATTTATATTACCTTGAATTAAAAATTAAAAATTAAGTATTAATATATTTTTAGCTAAATTACTCATTGTGATGAATCCTAGAAAATTAAGTCAAAACATTGTTGGATGGTGTTGTTATTGATGTCAACCCATGGAGTTGATTGGGATTGGCATTGACCAAAAACACCAAACATTGATTTCAATTGGTTAATGAATGCTTCTTAGTAATTGTGAGATTACCACAAGATGGAAACTATACAATTGGATGGCTGAAAACCCAAGTCCTAGGGTTTGGGTTTTTTGGACTAAGGATATACCTTGACTTTGTAGATAGTCTTTGGTAGGTTAATCATTGAGTTTGGGTTGAATATCTATGTCATTATATTCTCCTTGAAAATATGTTTCAGTTGATATGTGGTATGCCCCAAGAGGCATCCTAATTTGAGAGATATTCACAATTGAAGTTGGTAACCCCAATTTCTAGGCTAAAACCCCAAGGGGTAGTGACATGACACCTCCTCCTACGGTTGTCAATATATGATATTGTTTATCACACTAATCTCACCATGTATAATTTACATAACTCCATGAACCAAAGACAATAAACCAATCATTGACTTCACAATAGGACCATATGCACTAAGCCAATCATTGATTTCAAAATTTTTGTGGAATTGAAGTTTTTTCTAGAAAAATATTTATAAGGGTTATTACACCAATTCCTTAAGGATTAAACAAACAATTCAATAATAAATACTAAATTAAATTAATCTTATTAAAAATAAAATTATTTTTAAAACATCATAAAATCCTACCTAATGAAGCCCCTAATTATCCCACCAAAAACTATAAAAGGTATATCTTTAAGCCTTCAAATCACACTAACCAAGCAAATGATTTAGCTTTGAAATTTTTGTTGACTTTTATGATATTCATCCTACCTCACGAAGCTAGGGAAACGAGTTTCTTTTTGGTAAACTACTCTCAAATGTCTACAGTTTTTTCCTCCTCTAATTCGGTCTCTAAAGGTAAGTGTTTCATGTGATTTGGTGTTGGTTGCAAGATGTTTTTGGCATAAGATTTTGTCTCTGTTATCTCTATGGTTAGGGCTCTTTTGTTTCTCCTAGGGCATCAAACTAAGAAGCCTCCATTGGTGTGTGGTCTCTGTTAGAATATTATATATTACAAAACAATGGAACACATAAAATATATTGCATAAATATAAACACATAAAACAAGAGAGACACAGATATACGCGGTTCACCCAATTTGGGCTACATCCATGGAGAAACAGCCAGTCTTTCCTTTTATATTGTCGAACAAAATGAAGAGATACAACCTACAATAGATTCATTGTAATTCCCTCTTCTCTCTCACACAATCTCCTCTCTCTTTCTCGCTCAAAGTAAATATCTACATAGACGCAATACAATTCCCTCATATATAGCAAGGGGTTGCCTTCTAGGGAAAAAAACCATAAATTAAACATAACTTCTACTGACAGATCTGCGCCTAATGAACGACCCAGATTGACTACGAAATTACAACATTTTACAAGGCCCCCCCTGGACCCCCCTAGCAGTGCAAATTTATGTGTGGCATTGCCGCCACATTACGAACTAGGGTCCAATGTGGCAATACCTCTGAATAAAGAAGATAATCAAGCTCCACACCAAACAATATTCCACTTGGATACTGATTATAGCAACTCCACCGTTGCTTCATTTACTAGACAATGACTCCACTTTAGACCTGGTTGTTTCTCATCTTCATCATCATACTTGAAGATTAATTGAAATCGAGAAAAATCTCAATTTCTCCCTGGTTACAACTTTTTTACACATATATACAGGATTCTAGCTAGTGTGTATCTTTTTTAGCTTCAACTATCGATCTTCCAACACTGACTGTATGAAATGGTACTTGAGTTTTATATGTTTAGTCTTGGAATGAAATGCAGATTTCTTTGCAAGATGTATGGCACTATGGTTGTCACTGTATAACCTGACCAACTCCTGCTTCTTACCCAATTCATCCAGAAACCTTTGTAACCAAATCATTTCTTTACTAGCCTCTGTAGCAGCAACATACTCTGCTTCCGTCGTTAAGAGTGCAACAACACTTTGCAGTTTTAAAACCCAACTAATATCTATTCCACCTACAGTAAACACATACCCTGTGGTGCTCCTCATGTTTTCTCTATCACCTGCCATATTTGCATCAACATATCCTTTTAGAGCAATGTTCGAACCACCAAAGCATAATACTTGATTTGTGGTACCTATCAAATACCTGAGAATCCACTTCACCACCATCCAATGTTCTTTTCCTGTTTTGTTCATGTACCTGCTTACAACTCCCACTGCATGTGCAATATCAGTCATTGTACAAACCATTGCATACATTAAGCTTCCAACTGCTGATGCATATGGAACTTTAGACATATAATCCATTTCTTCCTGAGCCTTGGGACACATATCCTTACTTAGTTTGAAATGGCTAGTCAAAGGTATACTAACTGGTTTTGAATTCTACATATTAAATATTTTCAACACCTTTTCTATGTACTCACTCTGAGATAATGTTAATTTTCGATTCTTCATGTCTCTAGTTATTCTCGTAACAAGGATTTGTTTTGCAACACCCAAATCCTTCATTACAAATGAGCTTGCCAATTTTCTTTTGACCACATTTATTTCCTGCATGTTAGAACCTACAACAAGCATGTCATATACATACAATAACAATATAATATAGCTTCCATCATTTTTCCTTTTGAGATAAACACAATGATCAGAGTGACATCTAGTATAACCTTGTTCAGACATAAATTTGTCAAAATTTAGATACCACTGCCTTGGAGCCTATTATAAGCCATACAAGCTCTTCTTCAACCTGCACACTAGTTTCTCCTTCCCTTTGACCTCATATCTTTGTGGCTGTTGCATATATAGCTCTTTCTCCAAATCCCCATGGAGAAAGGTTGTCTTTACATCCAACTACCCAATATGCAAATCTTTAGCTACTACTAAACTTAAAATAGTTCTCATTGAAGTCATTTTAACAATAGAAGAAAATATCTCATCAAAGTCTATACCCTTTTTATGTGCAAACCCCTTCACCACAAGTCTAGCTTTATACCTTTTTCTACCTCGATCTTCTTCCTTCAGCATACAAATCCATTTATTGTGAATTTTTTTTTTACCTGCATGTAACCTGACTAAGTCCCAAGTATGTTTATGTACTAAGGAGTCCATATCTTCTTTCATGGCTTGCTCCCACTTCTTCCTAGTTTCTATCTGCACTGCTTCTTCATAACATTCTGGTTCACCAGAATTAGTCAAAAATAAATAATAGAATGAAGGAGAGTATCATTCAGGGGGTCTACTTATCCTGGTAGATCTTCTGACACAAATTTCAGGTGTTTTAGGTGCTTGTTGTCATTATTGTTCTCGTTGTTGATCATTATGATTTTTAGGCACCTTCACTTTTTTTGTGATCTCATCAAGCACTATGTTTTTTCTTTTTTTTTTTTTTTTTTTTTTTACTGTTTCTTTTCCTGCAACTGATCCTTATACAAAACCTTTTCATTGAATATGACATCTCCGCTCTTAATGATTTTGTGTTTTTCATAATCATAAAAGCGATAACCAAAATCATTAACACCATATCCAATAAAAGTACATTTCTTTTATTTTTCCTCAAGCTGTGTTATATTTTCTTTATTAATGTGGACAAAGGCTTCACAACCAAAAGTCTTTAAAAATGAGTAGTTTACCTTTTTACCTGTCCATGCCTCCTCTGGAATACCACCATCTAAGGAACTTGAAGCCTGTATGTTTATTAGATAAACAACAGTATCTACAGCATCTGCCCAAAATTGTAAAGGAAATCCTGCATGCAATCTCATCCACCTTGCACACTCCATGATTGTCCTATTCATCCTTTCTAACACACCATTTTCTTGTGGTGTTCCTGGAATTGTCTTCTCTCTACGAATTCCATTCTCTAAACAATACCTATCAAACTCTTTACTGCAATATTCACCCCCATTGTCTGATCTGAGACACTTCAACTTTTGTCTTGTCTCATTTTCAACCAAAGCTTTCCATTTCTTGAAAGTATCAAATACATCAAATTTATTTCGAATACAATAAATCCAGGTTTTTCTCGCTGCATCATCAATAAAAGTAACATATAACGAGAGCCACCGAGAGATGATACCTGAGCAAGTCCCCATACATCTGTATGCACAAGCTCTAATTTTTTTATCTTCTTTTCTTTCCCAACTCTGAGGAATCTGACTCTCTTCTGTTTTCCATAAACACAATTCTCACAGAATTCCAAATCAACATGCTTCAAACCTAGCAACAAATTTCTTGAGTGAAGAATCTACATCCCCTTCTCACTCATGTGCCCGAGCCTATGATGTCACAATGTTGTATCTTCTCATGTAGAGGTTAAATCATTAACATAATTAGAAATATCATTGCATAAATACAATGTACCAACCTTTTCTCGTTTTTCTATTACCAAGGCTCCTTTAGTGACCTTCCAAATTTTATCTGTAAAGTTTGTTACACAACCTTCACCTCCCAACTGCCATAATGAAATCAGATTTTTCTTTAGATCTAGAACATGCCTTACCTCCTTCAACAAGTATTGATTTCCATTCTGATGTTTTATGAAAACTGTACCCATTCCAATGATTTTACAGGGTTTATCATCACCCAATCGAACCTGTCCAAAATCTCCTTGAACATAATCCTAAAACTGTTTCGCATCAGGTGTAGCATAGAATGAGGCCCCTGAATCTACCATCTAGGCATCAATAATAATTTCTAATGAAAGAATCAAAGCATCTTACAACATGTCACCTGTCACATTTGCTTCATGATTGTTTTCTTGTTGCGCATCTCCTTCTTTTCCCTTCCGAGACTTGTAGTCTTTCTTCACATATCCTTTATTCCGGCATTTCCAGCACACTATCCCCGATCTGGACTTGGATCTTCCTTTCTTTGACTTACTATTGTTAGAAAATTATATATTACAAAGCAATGGAACACATAAAATATTGCAGAAATATAACCACAGAAAACACATAAAACAAGAGAGACACAGATGTACGTGGTTTACCCAATTTGGGCTACGTCCACAGAGAAACAGCCAGTCCTTTGATTTATATTATCTAGCAAACTGAAGAGATACAACCTACAACATATCCGTTGTAATTCCCTCTTTGTTCTCAATCTCCTCTCTCTTCCTCACTCTGAATGTGGATCTACATAGATGCAATACAATTCCCTCATATATAACGAGGGATTGCCTTCTAGGGCAAAAAACTCTAAATTAAACATAACTTCTACCATCAAATCTTCGCCTAATGAACAACCCAGATTGACTATGAAATTACAACATTTTACAAGGAAATTTTACATCTATTCTTAGCTTTGGGGGCACTGCCCCCGATCTCCCCGCTAGCGGGGGGGCCCAAAAGGTCACAACCACCCCCTCCAAGACCCCCCCTGCGGTGAATATTTTATGGGCGGTGTACCCCATTTCGAACTGGGGTTCAATGCATCGACACCTTTGAATACAAAAGATAATCATGCTCCACACCCAACAATCTCCCACTTGGAGACTGATTATAGCAACTTCATCGCTACTTCATTTGCTGGACAATGGCTCCACTTTGGACCTGGTTGTTTCTCATCTTCTTCATCATACTTGAAGACCAATTGAAACTGAGCATATTCTCAGTTTCTCCCTAGTTACAAATTTTGTTAACATATCTGCAGGATTCTGGCTGGTGTGTACCTTTTCCAGCTTCAATTGTCCATCTTCCAAAGATGACCGTATGAAATGGTACTTGAGTTGTTTATGTTTAGTCTTGGAATGAAATTCAGAGTCTTTTGCAAGATGTATGGCACTATGGCTGTCACTGTATAACATGCCCAACTCCTGCTTCTTGCCCAACTCATCCAGAAACCTTTCTAACCAAATCATTGCTTTACTAGCCTCTGTAGCAACAACATACTCTACTTCTGTTGTTGAGAGTGCAACAACACTTTGCAGTTTTGAGACCCAACTGACAGTTGTTCCACCTATAGTAAAAACATACCCTGTTGTGCTCCTCCTGTTATCTCTATCACCCACCATATCTGCATCAACATATCCCTGTAGAGCAATGTTTGAACCACCAAAGCATAATGCTTGATCTGTGGTACCTCTCAAATACTTGAGAATCCACTTCACTGCCATCCAATGTTCTTTTCCTAGATTGTTCATGTACCTGCTTACAACTCCCACTGCATGTGCAATATCATGCCTTGTGCAGACCATTGCATACATTAAGCTTCCAACTGTTGATGCATATGGAACTTTAGACATATGAACCATTTCTTCCTGACTCTTGAGACACTCCTCCTTACTTAATTTGAAATGGCTAGCCAAAGGTATACTAACTGGTTTTTCATTCTACATATTAAACCTTTTCAACACCTTTTCTATGTACTCACTCTGAGACAATGTTAATTTGTGATTCTTCCTATCTCTAGTTATTCTCATGCCAAGGATTTATTTTGCAACACCCAAATCCTTCATTCCAAATGAGTTTTCCAATTTTATTTTGAGAAAATTTATTTCCTACATGTTAGAACTTGCAACAAGCATGTCATCTACATACAATAACAATATAATATAGCTGCCATCATTTTGCCTTTTGAGATAAACACAATGATCAGAGTGACATTTGGTATAACCTTGTTCAGACATAACCCTGTCAAATTTTAGATACCACTGCCTTGGAGCCTGTTTTAAGCCATACAAGCTCTTCTTCAACCTGCACACCAGTTTCTCCTTCCTTTTTACCTCATATCCTTGTGGCTGCTGCATATATATCTCTTCCTCCAAATCCCCATGGAGAAAGGTTGTCTTTACATCTAACTGCTCAAGATGCAAATCTTCAACTGCTACTAGACTTAAAATAGTTTTGATTGAAATTATTTTAACAACAGGAGAAAATATCTCATCAAAATCTATACCCTTTTTCTGTGCAAACCCTTTCACCACAAGTCTAGCTTTATACCTTTTTCTACCTCCTTATTCTTCCTTCAACTTGTAAACCCATTTATTCTGCAATGTTGTTCTACCTACAGGAAACCTAACTCAGTCCCAAGTCTAGTTATATGCTAAGGAGTCAATCTCTTCTTTCATGGCTTACTCCCACTTCTTCCTGGTTTCTACTTGTACTGCTTCTTCATAACATTCTGGTTCACTAGAATCAGCCAACAATACATAATATAATGAAGGAGAGTATCGTTCAAGGGGTCTACTTATCCTGGTAGATCTTCTAACACCACCTTCAGGTGTTTGAGGTGCTTGTTGCTGTTGTGGTTGTTTTTCTGGATGTTGATCATTATGATTTTCAGGCACCATCACTTTTTCTGTGATCTCGTTAAGCACTGTGTATTCTCTATTTTCTTTTTCTTGTTTCTTTTCCTACAGCTGATCCTTATACAAAAAAAATTCATTGAATATGACATCTCTGCTCCTAATGATTTTGTGTTTTTTATAATTATAGAAGCGATAACCAAAATCATTAACACCATATCCAATAAAGGTACATTTCTTTGATTTTGCCTCAAGCTTTGTGCTATTTTCTTTATTAATGTGGACAAAGGCTTCACAACCAAAAGTCTTTAAAAAAGAGTAGTTTACCTTTTTACCTATCCATGCCTCCTTTGGAATACCACCATCCAAGGAACTTGAAGGCCTCTATTTATTAGATAATCAATAGTATCTACAGCATCTGCCCAAAATTGTAAAGGAAATCTTGCATGCAATCTCATGCACCTTGCACGCTCCATGATTGTCCTGTTCATTCTTTCTGACACACCATTTTCTTGTGGTGTTCTTGGAACAGTCTTCTCTCTGTGAATTCCATTCTTAGAATAATACCTATCAAACTCTTTGCTGCAATATTCACCTCCATTGTCTGATCTGAGATACTTCAACCTTTTTCCTATCTCATTTTCAACCAAAGATTTCCATTTCTTGAAAGTATCAAATACATCATATTTATTTCAAATACAATAAATCCAAGTTTTTCTGGTTGCATCATCAATAAAAGTAACATAATAACAAGATCCACCAAGAGATGATACCTGAGCAGGTCCCCATACAGATATGCACAAGCTCTAATTTTTTGATCTTCTTTTCTTTCCCAACTCTGAGGAATCTGACTCTCTTCTGTTTTCCAAAAACACAATTCTCACAGAATTTTAAATCAACATGCTTCAAACCTGCCAAAAAATTTCTTGAGTGAAGAATCTACATCCCCCTCTCACTCATGTGCCCGAGCCTATGATGCCACAATGGCGTATCTTCTCCTGTAGAGGTTAAGGCATTAATATATTTAGAAATACCATTGCATAAATACAATGTACCTACCTTTTCTCCTTTTTCTATTACCAGGGATCCTTTTGTGACCTTCCAGGTTTTATCTGTAAAAGTATTCACACAACCTTCATCTCCCAACTGCCCTGTTGAAATTAGATTTTTCTTCAAATCTGGGACATGCCTTACCTCCTTTAATAGCCATTGATTTCCATTCTGCGGTTTTATGAAAACTGTACCCATTCCAATGATTTTACAGGGTTTATCATCACCCAATCAAACATGTCCAAAATCTCCTTGAACATAATCATGAAAATGTTTCCTATCAGGTGTGGCATCGAATGAGGCCCCTGAATCTACCACCCAAGCATCAATAACATTTTCTACAGAAAGAATCAAAGCAGCTTACAACACGTCACCTGTCACATTCACTTCATGATTGTTTTCTTGTTGCACGCCTCCTTTTCCCTTCCGAGACTTGCAATCTTTCTTCAGGTGTCCTTTCTTCTCGCATTTCCAACACACTATCCGTGATCTAGACTTGGATCTACATTTTCTTGACTTACTATGATATCCTAGGCTCTTTCCTCTTTCTATTTTTCTTCCCCTAGTCTCTGCAGTCAAAGCATTACCTGATGTCTCATCAAAGCTTTTCCGCCGCATTTCCTCGCTAAGGATTCCACCGACAACATCATCAAACTTTAAAGTACTAGATCCAGAGACAGAGTTACTAATGGCCATAACTAAACCATTCCACTTTCTGGTAATGAGCACAAAAATAACAGAGCCCTAACTTCATCATCAAAAGTTACCCCTACAAAACTTAACTGACTGGTAACTGTATTAAATTCATTTAAATGATCAGCAACAGATCCACCTTCTGACATCTTCATATTAAATAAATGCTTTATAAGAAATACCTTATTTGAGGCCGAGGGTTTTTCATATAGTTTTGCCAATGGCGACATTAAACCCTCTGTTGTCGTTTCCTTTGAAATATTAAAACGCTACCGATGCCGCTAGGCACAACCGTATTGTTCCAAGTGCCTTTCTGTCAAAAATATCCCATTCTGTGTTTGTCATACTCATCGGCTTCTTTGTCTTTCTGCTCAATGGTTGGTATAGATCTCTCTGATAAAGATAATCTTCCATCTGCATCTTCCACAGCTGGTACTTTTGGTCGTTGAATTTTTCGACCCTAAACCTATCATCTTCTGCCATTGCTCCCACTCAAACTAGGAACCCTTCTCTCCTGCAAGTTTTTTCAACCAATTCTCTGATACAATTTGTTATAAAATTATATATTACAGAGAAATCGAACACATAAAATATTGTAGAAATATAAACACAGAAAACGCATAAAACAAGAGAGACACAGATATATGTGGTTCATCCAGTTTGGGCTACGTCCACGGAGAAACAGCCAGTCCTTTGATTTATATTATCCAGCAAACTGAAGAGATACAACCTACATCATATCCATTGTAATTCCCTCTTCGCTCTCAATCCCCTCTCTCTTCCTCACTCCAAATACAGATCTACATAGACACAATACAATTCCCTCATATATAGCGAGGGATTGCCTTCTAGGGCAAAAAACTCTAAATTAAACATAACTTCTATCGTCAGATCTTTGCCTAATGAACAACCTAGATTGACTATGAAATTACAACATTTTACAAGGCAATTTTACATGTATTATTAGCTTCAGGGCGTTGCCCTCGATCGGCCCGCCAGGGGAGGCTCCCAAAAGGTCGCAGCCAACCCCCCTGGACCCCCCCTGCAATGAATATTTTATGGGCAGCGTTGCCGCCCCATTTCGAATTGGGGTCCAATGTAGTGATACCTTTGAATACATAAGATAATCAGGCTCCACACCTAACAACTATGATATCCTAGGTTCTTTCCTCTTTCAATTTTTCTTCCCCTAGTCTCTGCAGTCAAAGCATTACCTGATGTCTCACTGGAGCTTTTCCTTCGCCTTTCCTCGCTAAGGATTGCACCGACAACATGATCAAACTTTAAAGTACTAGATCCAGAGATAGAGTTACAAATGGCCATAACTAAACCATTCCAACTTTTTGGCAATGAGCATAGAAATAACAGAGCCCTAACTTCATCATCAAAAGTTACCCCTACATAAATTAACTGACTGGTAACTGTATTTAATTCATTTAAATGATTAGCAACAAATCCACCTTCTAACATCTTCATATTAAATAAACGCTTCATAAGAAATACCTTATTTGAGGCTGAGGGTTTTTCATATAGTTTGGCCAATGCCGACATTAAACCCTCTGTTGACATTTCCGTTGAAATATTAAAGGCTACCGATGCCACTAGGCATAGCCGTATTGTTCCAAGTTCCTTTCTCTCAAGAATATCCCATTCCATGTATGTTATACTCGTCAGTTCCTTTGTCTTTTCGCTCAATGGTAGGTATAGATCTTTCTGATACAAGTAATCTTCCATCTGCATCTTCCATAGCTGGTAATTTTGGCCATTAAATTTTTCGACCCTGAACCTACAATCTTTCGCCATTACTCCCACTCGAACCAAGAACACTTCTCTCCTACGCGTTTATCAGCCAAATAGACCTTCAACTCTGATCCTAGTTGTTAGAAAATTATATATTACAGAGAAATGGAACACATAAAATATATTGCAGAAATATATACACAGAAAACACATAAAACAAGAGAGACACAGATATATGTGGTTCACCCAATTTGGGCTATGTCCACGGAGAAACAACTAGTCCTTCCTTTATATTATCCAACAAAATGAAGAGATACAACATACAATAGATACGATGTAATTCCCTCTTCACTCTCATACAATCTCCTCTCTCTTTCTCACTCAGGGTACAGATCTACATAGACGCAATACAATTCCATCATATATAGCGAGAGGTTACATTCTAGGGAAAAAAACCCTAAATTAAACATAACTTCTACCATCAGATCTGCACCTAATGAACGGCCAAGATTGACTACAAAATTACAACATTTTACAAGGCCCCCCCCCTGGACCCCCTTTGCAACGCACATTTACGGGTGGCATTTTCGCCACATTACAAACTAGGGTCCAATGCAGAAATACCTATGAATAGAGAAGATAATCAGGCTCCACACCCAATAGTCTCCTCTCCAAGGCAAATCAAAGGGTAGCGTGAGTCTAGGCCTTCTATTGAGATTGATCCAAGCACTTTAATTCACTACACCATAGACCTCTAGCACTATATTAGGGCAGCGAATAGTCATGTTTTCACTTTGAAGGCTATGAGGAGCTTCTAGAGCATAGAGAGAGTCTAGGATCCTTCTAGGATACATCTGCACCTATTTCAAGTAGGGATGTAGGGTGTGTTTTAAGGTCTATTACAATCATCCTTATTATAGGATTCTTAACACTATGGCAATAACAATGTGACAAAGACCCATGACTTATGACATGAAAATTGACAATTTGACCTTAACTTGGACACTCAGATCTAAACATGAAAATGGTCTTATATATAACTGTTGGGAGCGGGATCCCCCAAGGGAAGTTTTGGGGCTAAAAGCCCAGGTTTAAGTCAATTTTTGTAATATTATTTTAAATACCCTGCAATTTGTGGTCACAAAGCATGAAGGTGTTATGTGTCATAAAGGGTAGTCTACCCTTACTTTTGTAAAAGTAAAGTTGGCTATAAGAGAACTACCCATGGTTCGCGGACCATGGGATTGTATAAAAGGAGCTAAGCTCTAAGTATTTTGAATAAGACATATAATAATGGATGATGTAATAGAATCATAGCTTTTAAGAGCAAGAAGTCTAAGTCTTGGGTTGTAGCATAGGTAAAGGCTCCGTAGTTGAGTGCGTAGAGGCCTAGGGTAGAAGTCCGCAGCTGAGTGCACGGACCCTTGCAGCTATTGTGCTTGGTGCATGATGGGTGTCTGTAGCTAGAGGAGCCAATACCCATCACCGATATGTTGATTCACCGCATAACGTGTTTGTCGTATATAGGCGAAAATCGCACTATGATCTTTGGTGGCAAGGGTGGCGAGCAGGTGCTCACAGAATTAATGAAGGACAAGTTCAAACTGGTAAATAAGTTGCGCGAGTATGCTATCTCCAGCATCTGGGACCCCACTGTGAAGGTGGCAACACAGATCCTTGTAGGGAAGGTGATGTGGAAGTGTCGCATCGATGAGGTGCCAACGCTTGTCATCGCGCTTGCACAACAATGCGTGGAAGGAGTCCAGTTTAACTGGTCAAACTACCTTAGCGGAGAGTTCCTAACGAACTGCTGCGAAGCACGAGAGTAGAGCAAGACCTACCACTATGCGTGGCTCTTGCTATCGATTGTGCTCGTAGCATGGGAGTTACCAGAAGAGAGCCAATTCCCCTCAGTCACACCAGACCTTCCTGAAGCAGCGAAGTACGCTTCACTGTGGGCGACCAAGGAAGCGAAGTGCATTCGGGACAGCAAGATCTTCTGGATCTTGACGGAAATGAATATCAGGATGGCCATCAATCGCAAACCGCGATTGTTTCCCACAGTATATGCTAACCTGCAGAGCTATGCCGAATTTAAAGTTGATTTCCATTAGATATCAATCAGGGTGTGGAAGAACCTCGCACAGAAGTGGTACAATTTGTCGTACCTAGCCACAGATGATGCCATCGATGCGATGTTGGATAAATGGCCAGCAGAGTGGCGCAACACCATGGACTTGGCAGTGGGTGGAAAAAAATTTGCTACATAGAATAAGAAGGAAGAGGTCAAGCTGAAAATAGCGTAGCTGTTCAAAAAGAGGAAAAAGGAGGTCGCTGAGAAGACCTAGGTGGAACAGGCAGGAAAGGAGGTAGGAAAATAGACAAGTGGCACAAAGTGGGGCTCTGACAAAGGCGCGAAGTCACCTCCACCTGAGACCGAAGAAGAGGACACAGAGCAGCACGACGTGAACCCTCAGCAGACGTCCCCGTCATTAAGCGCCCGAGAGAGCTGGAAAAGGGAGGGTCCAGAAAGAAATCCAAGGTGACCAAGACCTTTCTTGACCCTATCACACTAACAGAGGGTGACTTATATGACATCGATGACACAGTCAGAGATGTCACAGCGGAGCCCCTGTAGCAATTCGAGAAGCAGCAACAAATCATCTGATCTGGATTTAAACACGAACGCAACAAATTACAGAGATAACCATAAACACAAAGATGCGGCGGAAATAATACTTCATTTCATTAATGTAAAAAACTAAGATATGCTTATAAACAGAAAATGGAAATAAACAGCTAGGGCAATCCTAGCTTATCTTTGAGAAGAGATGTGGCAGCTACATGCCTCTAAACTGTGTTACAATGAGGCTCAAATGCCCATTTATTTTTGAGAAACAATGGAAAACCCTAAACATTGAAAAACCTAACCCTAGAAGATGAAACGCTAAACTATGGGCCCTGTTTGGGTAAATTGGTACATCAACTTCCTAGGGTCGTAAATTTGGCATATGATCTTCATTTGACACGTAAAATATCTCGTTAGAAAGATATATCCAAGAAATACAACTTTGGGAATCACAACATCCATCCATGGACCCATGTTGTTCCCAGTTTTCCAAAAAAACGTTGTTTAGGGCCTCAAAACAGCTCAGAAGTTCAAGACCCGAAAAACTGTTAAAAATAGTAAACTGTGCTACAATTAAGGAAATTGAAAAGATGAAAGAAACAATGGTGGGGGTCCAAGTGGACTTGGCGGGTGGTCACCAATATCAACCTGGATCATTCCTCCCCCCTTAGGAAGCAATGGTCCCCATTGCTGAGTTCCTCCATGAGATGAGGAAACTTCTGATGAACTTGATCCCTGGTTAGCCACTTGCCCTAGTGAAGGAGTTGGCCTGCTTTGATATTCTGCTTGTGAGTGTTCTTGATCTGTGTGTCCATGATCTGATCAGTTGCAGCTTGTTCCATGCGATATGGATTTAAGTCTGTGGGTGTGCGTTGTTCTGCAATGTCGGATGTGTCTAGTAATGGTGGAAAGTATGGCCAAAGGCAGTCCACATTGAACACTGGGTGCAGGCCAAGGAGTGGAGGAATGCTGAGCTCAAATGCATTGTCTCCCATAGCCTTGGTAATGGTGTAAGGACCATATCAGAGTGGTATGATTTTCCGATAGGCTCTGGTAAGGCGTTCCTTTTGCAAATGCAACCAGACTTTGTCGCCCACCTGAAACTTGCAAGGCACCCGATGTTGATCATGTCACTGCTTGTACTTGGCATTTGATTTCTCCAAAATGTCATGGACCTGCTGGCGAATATGTTGGATGTACTCAATGAATTTGTTTGCCTTATCTATTTTAGACTGGACATGAGCTGAATCTGCGTGAGTAGCTGCAAGTGGCATGGCCACATCAATGGGACATAGTGGCTGGAATCCCAAGCCCACCTAAAAAGGGCTATGGCCAATCAAGCTATGGAGAGCCCGGCTGTAGTTGTGCTGAACATAGGGGAGGCTCTCATCCCATGTGCGTGGATGCTTTGAGTTGTACATGCGTAGAATGTGTACAATCATCATGTTGATAACCTTAGTCTGGCCATCAGTTTGAGGATGGAAGGTTGTGGACTTAGTGAGTTTGGTGTCCAACATCGACCAGAGACTGGACCAAAATGTACTGAGGAACCTGTTGTCCCGATATGAGATGATAGACTGTGGGATCCCAAAGTGTACCCACACTCTCTCAAAGAAGAGTTTAGCAGTGGCTTCTGCTGTAATATTCTTCTTGCAGGCCGCCATAATGGCCATCTTCGAGAATATGTCGACGACCACAAAAACACAGTCATTTTCATTCTTAGTGGACGGAAGGCCTAACATGTAATCCATGGAGATGGATTCCCAAGGTCGACTAAGGGTAGGTAGCGGGGTATAGAGGTCTTGCTTCTTGACGGTCGGTTTGGTAATGGCGCAGGCAATGCATGATCTGATGTACTTCCCGACATCGTGTCAAAGATTCAGCCAATAGAAATACTTTTGTAGTACCGCCACAGTTTTCTTGACCCTGAAATGCCCAGCAACTCGACTGTAGTGTGCTTCCCAAATCATCTTGGCATGCTCGCTTGAAGGAACACAAAGGTGACCCAGATAGCATAACAGGGCATCCTGGAGGTGAAAATCTAGAACATGCCAACCCTCCAAGAGTGTCTAGTATGTGTGGCCGGATTCTGGGTCGCTTTTGTAGAGAAGTGGCCAATTAGAAGTCTCGTGGCCACAAGAGTTGAGCACGGTGGTTAATGACATGATCGGAGGCAATCTACAACATTATTGGTGTTTCCCTTCTTATACTTGATATTCAAATGGAACTGTTGCAGGTATGTGAACCACTTCTGATGGCGATCATTCTGCAATTTCCCTTGGGTCTGTATGAACTAGAGGGGTCAGTGGTCTATGTGGATGACCGTTTCCTTCCCCAAAATGTAATACTTCCATTGTCAGCAGGCTTGCACAATAGAATATATCTCTTTGTCATAAGTGGGATACTTCCGAACTGTGTCTAAAAGTGTCTCACTGTGATATGCCACTGGATGCCTGTGTTGAGTAAGGACTGCCCCAATAGCATAGTCAGAGGCATCTGTCTCGACCTCAAATGGTTGTTTCAAGTCTGGCAATGCGAGCACTGGTGCTGAGAAGAGGTGATCTTTCAACTCTGTGAATGCCTTCTATTGAGATTCAAACCAAAATAATATTGATTTCGCTCCTCCCTTAGTGACTTTACTCAAGGGCCAAGTGATATGAGAAAATCCCAACACGAACCTGCAGTAGAAGTTGGCAAGACCTAGAAAGCTGCGAAGCTTTGTTAGAGTGGTTGGAGAGGGCCAATCCTGAATGACTTGGATCTTGGCTGGATCCACATGCACCCCCTGTTCAATTGGTACCTGGTGATATCTTGACTTCAAATCGATCTTGCTGAAATGTTTTCCCCCTTTAGTTGGTCCAAGAGGTCATCAATCTGTGGGATCGGGTACCTATTACGGATGATGATCTTGTTCAGTGCCCGATGGTCAATACAGAGTCTCCAAGTCCCATCCTTCTTCTATACCAACACGATCAGTCTCCCACAGGGCGATGAACTCGGACAGATGTGACCTTTCTGCAGCAGCTCCTGAATCTGCCTCTTGATTTCATCGTTCTCTAGAATGGAGTGCCGATATATTGGTCCATTGGGCAACGGTGCACCTGGGGTCATATCGATGGAGTGCTTGACTTGACAGTGTAGAGGAACCCTTGCGAGGGAGGTGAAGATGTCCTCGTACTCCTCCATGACCTTGTCCATGTGTAGTCGTTGTGTGGAGGGGCCTTGTATGGAGGTCGTGTCCACTGTCTTCTTCTTTCCTTGAGGGCATATCATCAGGAAAACAAATTTCCTGGTTTTGGAAATTAACTTACTGCATTGTTTTGTAGTAACCAAAGAGATGTCGGTAGGCGGTGCTACCTCCGCTATCCTGTACAATTTATTTCCCAAAGTAATAATAACAGCATGGGGCCTTGATTCATACATAGCATGTTGCTTCCACAAGTATGGTTGTCCTAATAATACATCACAAACTTCAAGGGGAGCAATGTCACACAATACCTCATCCATGAAGGGCTTGATGTTGTATGGAAGGTGACACTATTGGCTCACGCGAAGATCCCTTCCTTGGTGAAGCCACCTAATGGTGTATGGTTGTGGATGTGTTGTGGTCGATAAGCCTAGCTGCTTCACGACCTCTATCGAAATGAGGTTCTTTTGGCTCCCACTATCGACAATGAATTGTAGTGGGGATCCCTTTACCCCACATCTAGGAGTGGAAGAGACGCTCCTCCTCCTCTGGATCTTTCGGTTCCTCATTCTGAATCTTCGTGGTGGAAACGATGGCGTTGGGCTCTGCATCGATAATTTGCTTCCCTTTGTCATTCCCCTTGTCGGGTTTTGACTCAGAGTCAGAAAATGCATTTGATTCTGAAACCTTTAGCTCAACCACCAATGACTGTTTGGCCCGACACTCACTTGTGTTGTGAGTGGAGCTCTTATGGAACTCACACCATTTTCTTGTGTCATTTTTCATCTTCGTGACGTTGTTCTTTCCTTGTAGCTTTGGTAGGTTGTCTTGGGCCGCCTTGCCTTGGCTTTGTCCTTTGTTTTGCAGTTTGGGGGCACCTTTCCCTTGCTTCAGATTCACAGATCCAAGGTCTCGCTTCTTATATTTAAACTTTTGGGCAACCTTGACGGCATATCGGTAGGCCATGCTGAGCGAGGAGATGTTCAGGAATTCTATTTGTTCCTGGATGTACTTTTGCAAGTAGCCATGGTATTTGAGTATCAAATGCTGCTCCAAATCCTTGATACCCAACTTTGTGCAAAGGGTATGGAAAATATTGGTAAACTCCCGCACGTCTTGGTCCCTTCCCTGTCACAGCATGGTCCACTTTGTGTATTGTACTGCTCCTTGATGGCCTCCCGGAATGAATTCCAGGTGGGTGTTTCTAAAAATAGTGAGTCGGTACTTTCATCCTTCTTCTTGCAGTAGGTTTCCCACCAGTCCTTGATGTGGGGGGCTGCTTTGAGAAGAGCAAAAATAATATTTTCTCGACTGGAAAAATCATGAATAGAAAAATAACCCTCTAGCAGATTTAACTATTTATCGATGGCATCTACATCTATCTGACCCTTGAATATGGGGATTTCTAAATTAACTTTTACCATAAACGATGTGGCATTTCGAGAGTAGCTTTTGGAAGCCGATGCATCGCCCCTGGGTAGTCGTTGAAGGATCTGAGCAAAGTTGTCCATCATCGTGTTCCTTTGTCTCTCGAGGGATTCTTCGAGAAAGATTTTGATAGGATCTCCTGCCCCCTCGTCTTTCTTTTCATCCGCCATGGGAGGTCATCGGGATTTGTGAGGCTAGTCTTGCAAAGGTTTGACCAGTTCAAGTCCTAACTCCTTATATCCCGACCTCGTTGGGGACATGCAAAGAAAAACTGAGAACAAGCAGACCACTCTGATACCACTGATCCGAATTTGAATAAGAATGCAAAAAATTACAGAGATAACCATAAACACAAAGATGCAGTGGAAATAATACTTCATTTCATTAATGTAAAATACTGAGATATGCTTACAAACAGAAAATGGAAATAAACAGCTAGGGCGATGGTAGCTTATCTCTGAGGAGAGATGTGGTGGCTACATGCCTTTGAACTATGTTACAATGAGGCTCATAGGCCTATTTATTGTTGAGAAACAATGGAAAACCCTAAACATCCAAAAACATAACCATAGAAGATGAAACGCCAAACTGTGGGCCGCGTTTGGGTAAATTGGTACATCAACTTCCCAGGGTCGTAACTTTGGCATACGAACTTCGTTTGACGCGTACAATATCTCGTTAGAAAGATCTATCTGAGAACTACAAGTTTGGGAAGTGCAACATGGGTCCATGGCTCCATGGACCTGTATTGCTCCTAATTTTCCCAAAAAACGTCGTTTAGGGCGTCAAAACGGCTCCAGAAGTTCAGGACTCAAAAAATTGCTAAAAATAGTAAACTGTGCTACAATAAGGGAACTGAAAAGCTGAAAGAAACAATGGTGGGGGTCCAAGTGGACTTGGTGGTTGGCCACCAATATCCACCTCGATCTTCATCCTATGGGCCATCCAGACCAGGTTGCAGGAGTTGCAGACCCACGCGACGCAAGCTAGTCCACTATGCACCAGCGTGGCTATCAGCACGTCAGAGGTTGTCGATATGCTACACATGAAGGCTTCCAATGTGATAGTGCTGCCAGATGGAGCACTGACCATGGAAAATGAGGCTGATAGGCCCACTATTAGCACTTTGAAGCGAGTGGGACTGAACCTGGTAGTGCTTCTACACGAAGCACTCCACCTCTTGTAGGATGGAGTAATTGCAGAGTTGAGGACCCATGAGCATCATGCCCTCCAGGTGATCAGTGAATAGAAGATAAAAAAACAATCAGATGGTCTGCAAAGGAATTCTACCATCGCTGCTAAGGCCAAGGCGACCAGCCAGAGCAAGAGGATCATACAGATCATGGAGGAGGCATGCAGAATGGTCCCAACATTGGCCATTCCGGAGGAGGAGCCAGTTGAGGTCCACATCCGCAAATTGGTCACAAGGGTGCGTGAAACTTGGATAGAGATGGAATGAGTTCAGTTGGAGTTGAACCTGCAGATTACAGAGCTCCAATTGAGGGCCCAGCCTTCAACACCGCCAGAGTTAAAGGAACAGCGGGTGACCACTGTCACTGAAGCAATTGCGGCAGCAGAGAGTGTAGTAGCGAACTGCACACAGTTGTTCGAACAATTGTTTGAGGTCCTGACCAGCTTGCAAGAGGAACCAAACATCCAATGGCTAGAAATGGAAGCGCGCAAACTCTAACAGCGTTATGATGATGTTAAGGGCACAGTGTGAACAGTAGTGCTAACGCGGAGGTTAGCCAAGCTGCAGGAAGCCAAGCAGCTGAAAGAACAGGTGGACGCAGCACTGCACAAGGAAGAAGTGTTGAAGGCACGACTCAAGCCCTAGCTGGAGGAAGCTTACGCAGTCACAGGAGACATTGAAGGCAAGCTTGCAACTCTGCAAGTGATGCAACAACAACTTCAGGCTGACAACGCGAGGGCACTAACCGAGAAAATAGTCGAATATGTGAAGTAAGCGGCAACTCAGTGCACAACTGAAGTTGCAGTCATCAGGGTCGAGCTGGACGGGCTTCGCGTAAAGATCTTTGTGCCTACTAAGTGACTCGAGGACAAGTCATGATGTTTTTGTTGGGGGCCTGTTGGGAGCGGGATACCCCATGGGTAGTTTTGGGGCTAAAAGCCTAGGTTTAAGTCAATTTTTGTAATATTATTGTAAAGACTCTACAATTTGTGGTCGTGGAGCATGAAGGTGTTACGTTTCATAAAGGGTAGTCTACCCTTAGTTTTGTAAAAGTAAGGTCGGTTGTAAGAGAACTACCCATGGTCCGCGGACCATGGGATTGTGTAAAAAGAGCTAAGCTCTAAGTAGTTTGAAGAAGACAGACACTGATTGATGATGTAATAGAATCATAGCTTTAGAGCAAGAAGTCTAAATCTTGGGTTGTAGTGTAGGTAAAGGCTCTGCAGCTAAGTGCGTAGAGGCCTAGGGTAGAAGTCCAGAACTGAGTGCGCAAAGGCCTAGGGTAGAAGTATGTAGTTGAGTGTGCGGACCCCTGCAGCTATGTGCGCAGGGCAGATAGAGGTTCTAACGACTTGGAAGATATTAATAAAGAGAGATATTATGCAATTTCTCTGTCTTTGTTCTGTTGATTCATCTTGATATGTTATGTATGAATTTTCTTTATTATGCTTATATGGTGCACAAATGAATGCAATTACATTGAATAACTGAATGCATATGCGAATATATGTTTACGCGGGGATAACTATAATTGTTTGATAAGATAAGCAAGGAACTTAGATTAATTGGGGAATTTGTATGGCATGTTGCCATAGTAGCACGAAAGTACCTGAGCAGCAAGCTCAGGCTGTGCGAAGGACGATCGTATCCTTTCCCGGAGGTATTGAAGAACGAAATGCAGGGTTTGTCTTGCAAGCCCTAGAATGAAGCAAACTGCATGAAGGTAGGGATAGAGGGAATTAAATGGCATCACAACCATCTCAGGGTACGGAAAATTGGTTCCAGCATCCCCCCATATTGCTTTGGGTGATATTTTAGTCCACGCTCCGCGGGCTGATGCCAAAAGGGCCAGTACTGTATGGATTTGTTTGGCTAATTAACACTGAACCTGGGTCAGGCCCCCTCAAGCCAACAATAACTATAATTGACATTTTAGTGAAGTAATAGTGGCATAATATGATACTTATAAGTGATAATTGTATATTGACATGATTGTATGTTGACTTGACATATCCTTATGGGTATCTTTAGAAAGGTAGACCTGTTGTAGCATCTCTCTTGGTATATAAATATGCCTCATCACACTTGTGACTTGACTTGATTAATAGAATATCCTTGTGAGTGAATGTCAATTGATTTGATATTTCCTTGATCTGACTTGACAATGATATATTTTCACTTGTGATTGTTTGTTATCTTGAATTGATGAGAGATAATTCCTTGTGAATGTAGCCCTGCTAAATAAATATGTCTCATCACATTGACTTGAATTCATTGCTATAGTAACTCTCTTTGTAATTATCAATTGAATTGATACCTTAACTCATCAAATTAATTTGATTTGACTGAACATTGATATATTGACTTTGACTCATTAAGAATAGATTTGATATCTCATGAAGCATGACAATTAGAAATAAAACTAATAAGATATATAAGCTAAGTTAACTTAACTATGCTGCAATTGACGTTGTGTTGACATTATTTGATAAGTGATGTACACTTGGTGATTGTCAATTGGGTTGGTATATATATAGGTCCTAGTAACTATTGACCCTGACTTAGTGGGAGTAGACTTAACATACTAGACATAACACATATGTTGATATTTTGACTTTGAGTAGACTTGACACTTTACATGCAACATGATGTTTGAATGACATAACAAGTTATTGATATGTTGACTTTGACTAGTAGAACCTTGAGTTGACAATGACTATGATAACCTAGGATAACTTGATTGTGACCTTACCGGGTATAGGAATATATGCTTGAAGCTCTCCATAGGCAGAGCTTGAGAGCAATGGTAGCGGGTCATAGGGATGACCAGTGCCATCTTAGTATATGCTATTATCAAACATTTGGATTCGACACTTGCACCAATACATGGTGTGTGGTTGTGTGATGTGGAAATATGCTTTATGATCTCCTGATGCTTATTTATTCATGATTTATGTAGTGCGCTTAAGTAGTGGGAGCCAGTATCATGATTCAGTTGGGATGTACAGTGGTAAGAAATAGCAGTTTGATTTGGAAACATTGCCATACATGGTTTGATGTGTAATGCAGTGACAATTTGAGCAATGGTTGTGTAGTGGCTTGAGCAGCATTTTGGTAAACTTGAGTAGTACAACGTTATATTTTATTCAACATTCTTATATTGATTTATAGCACAAGGGGGTTTAGTCTAAAAATCATGAAACATGGTTTTCTGACTCTTCAGGGTGGCAAGGTGGTGCAAGGTAGGTGATTGGACTCACCTTTAGGTTGTGGCCTGAGAACACTTCATGGTAGAAGGGTGGTGTTAGGGCAAGTAGTAGCTGGCACAGGGCGTTTTGGCATCCATTTAGTTGTGGATAATAAACTAACAGGGTAGAAAGGAATCCTTTCCTACGATAATTGGTAAATAGGCTATTAGGGCACTCATCAAGTTGTGGCCTAATCTATAAGGTGTTGCAACATCCTTCTTGTTGCAATAGTATATTAGGGTTTAGTAGCATCCTATAGGTTGTGGCCTATGAATTAATGGGTTGGCGCATCCATCAGTTGTAGCTAAATCTTGATGTAATTAATATTTAATTTAAAGAGAGAAGAAGACAATTACTAAAGAAGCATTTAGTGGTTTTTGACATCGAGGGGGTTTTCCACCTAAAAATATTTGTGTATATTGTTTTATCTTCCTGCATTGTTGTATGGTGTTGCCTACTGCTGGTTATTATTTATAATTATTGAAGAATAACATTAATAATAGCTGAAGAATAAGTAATGCTATGAAAAAGGATTACAATTTTAGAATTGCTAGGAAATATTGATTCACCCCCCTCTCAGCATTTCCTACAATTGGTATCAGAGCTTGGTTCCTTTAGCAACAACTTAACCATTGGAAGGAAATTTTCATAGCATAGAGATGGGAAAGTCAAGGAAGCATGGCACAAGGATTTCAAAGGAAGGTATAAGTACAACAAAATATGAAGAGAGTGAGTATTGCGTACGAACCCCTAATTTTGATGCAGATAATTATTGGATATGGGAATCTAGGATGGAAGTACATTTGCAGGCACATGGAGTATGGAAATTACTTGTTTCTTGAAACATGTTTACCAACAAAGCTAAAGGGTACAATTCAAAGGCCATGAATGCAATTTTGAATGTTTTTCCAAATTCTGTGAAAGCAAAAGATGGTCAATGTTCAAGAGCTACAACAGCACTTTCGAAAAAGCTTCATAATCTCTATTCGACAAAGTAATCAGGTCAAGATGTCATTGAAAATTCGAATACTTATGATTATGATGAAGAAATTGGAGAAATGGCTAAGACAAAGTTTCAAAATCAAGTGATCAAGGTGATAAAGGAATTAAAAAGTCAAAAGGAAAAGACAAGACTTTTGGAAGCATAATTGAAGACAACAAAAGAACTCATCAAGGAAAATGAAGAGTCTAAGAAGATGATTAACAATCTTAGAACTCAATTGGAAGAAGTCGAGAATGCAGAGACATAAGACATCAAGAGAGAATTCCAATAAAAATGACATGAAATTGACACGCCTTTTGCAGAGATTAGCAGGCTCAAAAAATAGATGCAGGAAACATAAATTGAAATGAAGGAATCTGATCAAAAATACAATTCCAAATTTGACCAAAAAAAGGGAATAGGAAACCTCTTCAACTAAACTAAGCAGGATTAGGATTGAGATTGAGAAGAAAAAGGAACAAATACATGTACACAATAAAGAAGTTGAAAAGGCGTCCCTTATCAAGCTACAATTTGAAGAAGAAGAAGAAAGAAGGAAAATGTTGAAGGGCATATTTCAGGAAGACATTGCTCAAAAGAAAGGAGAACTTGATGCAACTCGTGATGAGATAACCAAAATCAAGGGATCACAAAAAGAACACATACAACATAAGACATATGAAGAAGAAAAAATGAAGGCAATTAAAGATGGTAAAGCTCCAGTTGATGAAGGTACATGCTCAACCTCTTCACAGGATGATTCTAGGAAGGAAGTTGATCAAAGTGAAAAGCCAAAGAAGAATGTTGTAACTCCAAAGAACAAGACCAAATTAGTCAAAAACAAAGGACAACAATAGACTACAACACCACCTCTAAAGAAGAATAAAAAAATCTTCGAGGTATGTCATTTATTTAATGGTTATTGTTTTTAGTGCGTTAACTATGGAAATATGAGTAAAGTTGTTTACATGTACAACTATCAAGGAGCATCGCATTCGAATGAAACATTTAGGTGCATACATTTATTTAATGGTTATTTCTTTTTATGTGCTAACTATGGACATATGCCTAGGGATTCTGAAGTTTTTAGCAGGTACAACTATTATGTGCAAAACCCTAGAAGCCAATTTGCAGGTTTTTGAGACAGATATCAGATGACATATTCTATGGATGACATTGAATGCTTTAAATGTCATCATTATGGTCACATAGCTGAAGAATGTAGGTACCATCCGGATACGGAATGTTACAAGTGTCATAATTATGGACACATAACTCATCACCATAGGACTAAAATGGAATCAGTCATGAATATTGATAATGAGAATAAGAAGGTTTGGAAGAGGAAAAAACTATAGGATGAACAAATACAAGAAGAACTGGTACAAGATCAACAAGAAGTGCAAAAAGAGAAGAAAGTCCCAACAGTCATGCTTACAAGATTCATAACAGGTTGTGAGGAATCAAGTCAAGATGACTTGTTAGGTGAATCACTGTTTTTAACAATCTAGCTCGTTGATGCCTTGAAGTTTGTAGAGGGTGAGTCTATGCAGAAGTATATGGCACAAGTTTATGATTGACAGACAAATAGTTTGAACAAAATGGCAGTTTCATAACAGGTTCAGGGGGAGCATAACAATTGAAGCATTACAAGTTCACAAAGGAAAACTTCTCTTCAAGGGAAGCACATACAAGGGATCGTCATTGACACAGTATTACAATAAGGCTTCTCGTCAAGGGGAGCACAGGCAGATAATAGGTCCACATGAAGCAAGAAAATTCTCAAGGGCGGTAACCATTTTCCATTGATGTCAAAGGGGGAGAGAAAAACCTTAGAAGGAGATTGAAATCTCGAGAAGAAGGTGAAGCATGATATCAGGGGGATTTTTACTCCTAGGAGGAGTATGTGTGTTGCCATAAATGACAAAGGGGGAGATTGTTGGACGGTGTTGTCATTGATGTCAACCCATGAAGTTGACTGGGTTTGACATTGACCAAAAACACTTGTCATTAATGTCAAATGGTTAATGAATGCTTCTTATTAATTTTCAGATTAAATAAATATGGAAGTTATAAAGTTGGATGGTTGAAAATCCAAGTCCTAGGGTTTGGGTTCCCTAGACTAAGGATGTACCCCAACTTTGTCAAGGGTTTTTGGTAGGATAAATCATTGATTTTGGGTCAAATATCTATGTCATTATATTCTCCTTGAAAATATGTTTCTGTTGATATGTGGTATGCCCCAAGAGGCCTCCTAGTTTGAGGGATATTCACAACTAAAGTTGGTGACCCCAGTTTCTAAGCTAAAACCCCAAGGGGTAGTGACATGAAACCTCCGCCTACGGTTGTCAATATATGACATTGTTTATCACCTTAATCTCACCATGTATAACTTACATAACTCCAAGAACCAAAGACATTAAACCAATCATTGACTTCACAATAGGACCATATGCACTAAGCCAATCATTGATTTTAAACTTTTAGTGGAATTGAAACTTTTTCTAGAAAAATATTTATAATGGTTAGTACACCAATTCCTTAAGGATTAAACAAACAATTCAATAATAAATACTAAAATAAATTAATCTTATTAAAAAATAAAATTATTTTTAAAACATCCTAAAATCCAACCTAATAAAGCCCCTAATTAGCCCACCAAAAACTATAAAAGGAAGATCTTTAAGCCTTCAAATCACACTAACCAAGCAAATGATTTAGTTTTTAAATTTTTGTTGACTTTTATGATATTCATCCTACCTCACGAAGCTAGGGAAATGATTTTCTTTTTGGTAAACTACTCTCAAATGTCTACGGTTTTTTCCTCCTCTAATTCGGTCTCTAAAGGTAAGTGTTTCATGTGATTTGGTGTTGGTTGCAAGATGTTTTTGGCATAAGATTTTGGCTCTGTTATCTCTGCGGTTAGGGCTCTTTTGTTTCTCCTAGGGCACCAAACTAAGAAGCCTCCATTGGTGTGTGATCTCCTCTCCAAGGAAAATCAAAGGGTAGCGTGAATCTAGGCCTTATATTGAGATTGTTCCAAGCACTTTAATTCACTACACCATAGAACTGTAGCACTATATTAGGGCAACGAACAATCATGTTTTCTCTTTGAAGGCTATGAGGAACTTCTAGAGGATAGAGAGAGTCTAGGCTCCTTCTATGAGACATTTGCACCTATTTCAAGCAGGGATGTAGGCTGTGATTTAAGGTCTATTATAGTCATCCTTATTATAGGATTCTTAACACTATAGGAAATAACAATGTGACAAATCCCTATGAATTACGACATGACAATTGACATTTTGACCTTAACATGGACACTCATATCTAGACATAACAATGGTGTTATATATGACTGTAATTGACATTTTAGTGAAGTAACAGTGGCATAATATGATACTTGTAAGTGACAATTGTATACTGACATGATTGTATGTTGACTTGACATATCCTTATGGGTATCTTCAAAAAGGTATCCCTGTTGTAGTATCTCTCTTGGTATATAGATATGCCTCATCACACATGTGACTTGACTTGATAAACAACATATCCTTGTGAGTGACTGTCAATTGATTTGATATGTCCTTGATCTGACTTGACAATGATACACTTTCACTTGTGATTGTTTGTTATCTTGACTTGATGAGTGATACTTCCTTCTGAATGTAGCCC
>APFE030134009.1:0-10064 GCA_000404065.3 Pinus taeda
TCCATAATAGGGGTGACAAAAGGTATGGATGTAATGTGGTAGGATTCCAAAACATGAACCAAGCCTTTGGTTCATGTATATATTCTCCCAATGATGCATTTCCCACTACCTATGCATGAGATCCTAGAGTGAAGTGCTTCTTCTTTCTTCAGACTATAGCCCGTACATGTTGAATATTTCAGATCAACTTTCAAATCACATCCAAAATGAGTGGAAGGTTTTGGATCTTCGCACACAACACAAAGATTTCGATTGGAATGTTTTCGATGTTTCCAAATCCCTCACCCATGTAATATTTCTTAGGTTTTCCATTGCGAAATCCTTTTCCAATGGAATACTTATGATATTGGCCCTTCTCAATGGAAGATCTTTTTTCATAGCCCATTCCAATGGAAGATTATCATTCTGGATCCCCTCCAACAAAATAATTTTGTCACTGGCACTGGTTGGGTGAAACGTTTTGACGTCATATACAACAAGACAAAGACATTTGACACTATAACTTTCTAGGGGAAACTTCCATCATAGATCCATGTCAATGGATATTTTCCCATCTAGGGCTTGTCCATACACTATTTGTATCAGAGTTGGCCCACAACTATCATGGGGTACCAATATCTTTGGACCTTCATTTATCACAATTGTTGGTCACCTACAAAACCATTTTTATGGATCAAATGCAAAACACCCTTGCCATCGATGTTCATTTTCTATTCCAAACACTATCAATATCAAAGTTGGCCCATAGGCATTATAGAATACTATATCCTTTGACCTTTTCTCACCATGATTATGGGTCAACCACACAAAGCCCTTCTATTCATAGGCTCATATTCAAAAAAATCTTCTCATGAGGGAACTTGACATGATGAGTACCATTTCTTCCTAATGAAAGAATCTTGATCGGAATGGAAAGTAGTATCCACACATGGTATGTACCCATGGTATTCTAACTCAAGAAGGCACCTAGAATACCATAAATGATGGGCCTCACCTTGTGAAAGGACAAGTGTGTCCTCCAAAATGTAGGATAAATGATTTATGCATTTTATAAAGAATTATTTTCTTTTCATATATTGTTAGGTATTCACTGTGTGTATTTTCTATTTAAGGTTTTTATAAGAATTGTTTCAGAGCATATTTGTATGCTCTCTCTCCTCCTCTCTGCCAACATTTATGGTTCTTAAATCTTACACCCCAAGAAATGTATCAATCTCCCCTATTTTCATCCATGGATTCAACCATAAATATTTTCCCACATATGGGTAACCATGTCCTATAATATAAGGGATGGGTTGAATATTGTGAAAAAAGAAAAACATATATTCCTAGTTAGGTTGGGTCCATAAATATTGGAAATAAAGCCCCTTTATGTCAACATATTAGTTGATACTTTATTATGAAAATTCTTTGAGTGGAAAAGATGCTTGAAAGCATAATATCATGGGGGATGTATAATAAAGTAATTCCCCTTGATGTCTCGTGTACATCTAATTTCATTGAGTTATAGTTTCTTGAATAAGTAGTATCAATTTTGGAGAGCATATCAGTTGAGGACTCTCTTACCTATAGAATAACCATAGTTGGTTTTTCTTCAGAATTTTATTTTTAATATATATTTGTTTCTTACATTCATTCATTTGATAATTTATGATAATATATTCTTTGGATATTTGAGGGGGTGGGGTGGAACATGCTCATCATCAATGCCATTATTATTAAATTCACTAACATTTCTCTCAACTCGTGTAGAAGTTTCTTAGTTCTTCTTTCTTTGTCGTTTTATTCTATTTTCCTACTTTTATCATTATTTTAGGGTTTTAGTGTTAACTTCTAAATAAATAGACTAGTGATGCTTACATTGCATTTTCTATTCTGGAAATTATCCTTTTTTATCAATACTTTTGTCAAAAATTGAATTTATTGATTCAATATTGAGTTAGTCTCCTTTCCATCCCATTCCACTACTAAATACTGGAAATCAAGCTTGCTAAGCTCCATATCTTCTCCCTTCTATATGTTTATTAGGTCTCTAATGTCTTAATCTACTTGTGTCTTTGTTGTCTCCACTATTATTGTTTCTTCACTTCATTGATTATATCATTCTTTCCCATGTTTCTTATAACTGGTGGGATTACTCCTTAGTATTATTGGTAACCTTGTTTAAGGTTTCCACAATGTTCTTGGATAACATTTCATATCAATTACATGATATTTTCTAATGAAATCAACATCCAACGAAGGTTTTCTATCTGATTTTTTCTTTCTTACCACATTTTCAAAACTCCTAGGTTCTTTCTCCATTTAAGGTTTAGGGATAGAGGAAAAATTATTAAGAGGAAAACCCCTAAATAGGTTACCTTTCTAGTAATATTTGTGTTGATGTCACTTTTTGTGATGGCAGTCCTACTAGCAATAGCCATTCGAATGAGCCTGAATTAATAACATGTATTGATACCAAAAATACTTGCTCATTTTCCCATGTCTTGAAATGTGTACTAGTTGTTTCGAAAATACAAGGATGCAGGTTTGGAGAATAGTTTCGTCTAAGGAATACATATTCTTAACTATGAATTTTCTTTCTAGTCTCCTAGGATAAACTCTTAGTTGTTCAATATTGTATAAAAAAATTAAAAAATAAGAAAATATATCTAAAATTACTACAACAAAAAAAATAGCAAGGCGAAACAAGAAGAAAAAAACAATGCAAATTATTTCTATACTTAAAACCATACAAAGTAAAGTATGCATGTTATTTTGAGAAGAAAACTCTACACTAAACACACAAATCCAATAACCAAAATATGATAAATTATCTCACTCCGAATATGATTAACAAAAACAGGTAAACACAAGAGTAATTCACTATAAAATGTATTTCCAAATATTTAAAACCTTTAGTACTAAAGTATGTTTAAAATATTTAAAATGTATTTAAATTATCAATGTTAAAAAAATAGTACATTTTGAATAGAAATTTACATACTAGCACAATTATATAAATTAAATGGCAAGTAAATGTTAATAATTATCAATCCATAATAAAGATCAAAACATTTACTTCATCATACATCTCACGTTGCTAACATTTCAAATTTTATGAAATTAACATTATTATTATTATTATCATTATTATTATAACCTAAACATATATTCATTTCAAAAAGCATGGAAGAAGATTTTTATCCATGAAGATTTAGATCCACTTTATTATGGAGTTCCTTAATCTATAAATAGGGTATGTTACAATACCATACCATGGGCCAGAGCCATGGCTTTTCAATAATGGTAAAATTAACAAAGGTTTCTTGCATAGAAAAAGGAGAATGATGGAATAGGAGGGAGTCAAAGTCTTTTTACAACGATAGGTGTAATTGTCATGGAATTGGATGGAACACACATGATTAGACAGTGGTATACATCAAATCATTGTCTTCCTTTTGAATCCCCACCTTTCAACAACAAATTCATCTGATTTCGAACTATTACCCAACAAATCCTTCCACAGATGTGTTCTTAAGCCAAAGTGCCAACTATTCCAGCAAGAGGAAGAAGGAAATGCTAACTATTTCAGCCATTGTATGGTTGTCCCGAAGTGCAATTACATGGTCAAGCTTGACCAAGCAGTTGAGAAAATCCACGCCCAAAATTATAATGGAGTTGGATTTGGTCCACACCAAGAGACTTCACCATCCATTCTCCAAATGGAACTGATTTATCTTCTGCATCTGCTACCTATCAACACTCACCAATGATACTTTAGGTGGATGTGCTAATTATAATTGCAATCAAAATATAATAAATATAGCATATCCTAAACATTCCTTCACACTAATTCTTGTGTTGATGTACATTTAGTGTTTATTAAGGGATTGTAAAAAGCTTGAGCGAAATCCTGATCAAAATTTGTAAGCATAGTTATGGAAGAATGCATGTGACTTATTTGTATTTACTTCTTCACGAATTCATTCCATCACAGTGTTGAGAGATATTTGAAATGCAATCATCACATCCAGTCATCGCATCGAGTGTCATGTTTACTGTTTTTCGTTTATGGAAATAACAATATTGTAGATGTAATTCTTTTCATGTTTTCTATTTGTATGTTTTGGTTGGAGATTCACATTAACTCTTTCGAAATAGTGTATGAAAGAAATTATTTTATCATTATCTAAAACTTGGTTAAAAAATAATCTATATTTAAAGACCATATTAGGAATTGTGGGTGTAACAAATTTTATTGAAGTAGATAGTGTCACATCATTTTGAGTATCATTCACTTTGGGCATTGTCTTGCTTTCTAGAATATGTTAAAACCACTCGAGAATATTTTCCTTTACTTCAACTGGTTTATAAAGTAGGATATAACATATTTTGATCAGTGCAATAAGTTTACAAAATTTATATAATTATGAAAGAAATGTCCATTACAATGAATATCGTTATTTATGCATCCCAATTAAATACACCGAGACTGTCTAAGCAATTGTAATAACATTTTCAAATAAAGTAAACAAAACAAATACATTCAACAGTTCCCTTCACAACATCTGTTTCCGAAATTACTTTATTATACATCCACCAAGAGATTATGCTTTCAAACACCTTTTCCACTAATATGTTTGACATAAATGGGCTTCATTTCCATTGTTTATGGACCCAATCTAACTAGGAATATATGCTTTTCTTTTTCACAATATTCAACCCATCCCTTATATTATAGGACATGGTTACCCATTTGTGGAACAACATTTATGGTTGAATCCTTGGATGAAAATAGGGGAGGTTGATATAGATCTCGGCATTTAAGATTTAGAAACCATAAATGCTTACAGAGAGTAGGAGAGAGAGAATACAAATATGCTCTGAAACAATTCTTATAAAAACTTTAAATACAAAATGCACACAGTGAATACATAACAATATATGAAAATAAAATAATTCTTTATTAAATGGAGAAATCATTTATCCTACATTTTGAAAGACACATTTTTCCTTTTACAAGGTGACACCCGTTATTTATGGTATTCTAGGTGCCTTCTTGAGTTACAATACCATGGGTAAATACCATGTGTGGATACTACTTTCCATTAGGATCAAGATTTTTCCCTTAGGAAGAAATGGTTCCCATTGTGTCAAGTTCCCTTGTGAGAAGCGTTTGCTTAATATGAGCCAATGAATATAAGGGTTTTGCGTGGTTGACCCATAATCATGGTGAGCAGAGGTCAAAGGATATAGTATCCTATAATGCTTATGGGCTAACTTTGATATTGATAGTGTCTAGCCTAGAAAATGAACATCAATGGAAAGGGTGTTTTGTAGTTGATCCATAAACATGGGTTTGTAGGTGACCCACAACTATGATAAATGAACGTAAAGAGATATTGATACCCCATGACACTTGTGGGCCAACTCTAATACAAATAGTGTATGGATAGGCCCTAGATGGTAAAATCTCCATTGACATGGGTCTATGATGGAAGTTTCCCCTAGAAGTTTATAATTTCAAACGTCTTCATCTTGTTGTGTATGATGTCAAAAGTTTTCACCCAACTAGTGCCAGTGACAAAATCCTTTTATTGGAGGGGGTCAAGAATGATAATCTTCCATTAGAATGGGCTACAAAAAAAAATATTCCATTGAGAAGGGACAATATCATAAGTATTCGACTGGAAAAGGATTTGCCAATGGAAAACCTTTGAAATCTTACATAGGTGAGGGGTTTCGAAACATCAAAAATATTCAAATGGAATTCTTAGTGTTGTGCGTAGAGATCTGAAATATTCCACTCATTTTGGATGTGATTTGAAAGTTGACCTAAAATATTCAACATGTATTAACTACAGTATGAAGAAATAAGAGGCTCTTCACTCTAGGATCTCATGCATAGGTAGTGGGCAACACATCATTGGGAGAATATATATATGAAACAAAGGCTTGGATCATTTTTTGGAACCCTACCACATGACATCCATACCTTTCATTACCCCTATTATGGAGCGAAAACTCACCATGCACTATAGCCATCATTTTTTGTTTT
Organism: Pinus taeda; assembly: GCA_000404065.3. Lineage (NCBI taxonomy): Eukaryota > Viridiplantae > Streptophyta > Pinopsida > Pinales > Pinaceae > Pinus > Pinus taeda. Next base: position 6,041 of record APFE030134009.1, read on the forward strand.
TGAACATGTATTTCTATGAAAAAAATTTAACTTCTTGAAACATGTGGGTGGTGGCTAAAATCTTGGATGGTATGAGATGAAATATAATGAATCCATTCACACCATTTCCTATGATATTCATGGAGACTATGACATCACTCATGTTGATGTAATTGTAACATTAAAAGCTATAAATCCTTGGATTTTATATTCTTGAGAGGTCAAAGAGGGACCCTGTGCTTAGCATAGTTGTCACCCTTTTGCCAGGTATCTTGGCAAGAAAAGAGTCAGTTTGAATGTTGGGGAGAACCATGAGCACTCTAGAGGCTTGATAGGCAGTGAGCCAAGCATAGGCCCTATCCATGGTATCCTCCACATCATTATAATGTTCAACATTGTAGTCTGGGGTGTGGGGAATGATGATAAAATAGAAGAAAATCCTAGATTATTTTTGCATCTTCTCCTCCCAAGCATAGGCATGTATTCATCCTTAACTTATGCATGGTTATAATCTCTCGATTCTTGGTTGGTGAGGTAGTATTTCACGGTGGAATCAATAAAGGAAACAACATAATGAGGTTTATTGAGGTCTTTGAGCATGTACCATTGCTTCTTGGGAGAACCATCATTAGGAAATATGTAGGCTTGTAGCTTGGCCATGAGGCCATGGCTCCAGCAGACTAGAACCTAGACTAGTGTTTTGTTCTTACAAAGAAACTTATGCAATCCATTCTTTCCATTATTGAAGGGCACATAAATATTAACATCATTTCCAATCTAGAATTCCTCCACCACATCTCTTGTTTGGGGCATCTCATCATTATGTTACTCCATCTTCGAGCTTCCTACAACCCTTTTAATGACGACCACAACCATAGGGTTTGATCATTTTCCCCTTACTGATGATTTCTTGAGGGATTCACTGGTCACGATCCCTTTGGACTTTGCTAGTTATTTCACGAAATCCATATGGTGAATGATTTGAGGAAATAAAAGGCCTAACCCTCGCCAAGGAGAAAATTTAATCTTCTATCTCAATAATAGCTAGAATCTCATAGAAATGGCTTAGACATACATTTATTATATCAACTTGGCTCTCATACCACATATCTAGATCATAGGGGCTATGATCTAGGAACAATCAATAATGAAAGAGAGTAGGAGAGAAAGAATATAAATATGCCATGCAACTATTCTTAGAAAAACCTTGAACAAAAAATACACACACTGAATACCTAACAATATATGAAAAGAATATAATTCTTTATTATATGGATAAATCATTTACCCTACAATCTGAAGGAACCATCTGTCATTTTACTAAGTGAGGCTTTTTATTTATAGTATTCTCATTGGATTCTTGAGTTACAATAGCACAGGTTGATACTGTGGACGGATACCATGGGTGGATTCCGCTTTCTATTCAAATCATAGGTATGAGATGACCACATGTAGATTTGTGGTTTTTTGAAGTCAGTAATTGAAGCCAAATTTTAGTTGAATTAGAAACATCCAATGAAACTCACACCCAAGACAATAGAAGAGGGGTCCTTCATCACGTAAGCTCTAAATTAGATGAATTTCCTTTTCATAATATTTAATGATCATAGGGATAATAAGTTTCTTGGAAGCATGGGCTTGAATCATTGACCAACAAGTTTGAAACTAGATTAGACATGAATCCCAAAAATGATCGATTTAATTTTGAAGCGTTTTAGCTAAAAAATCCATATGTTTAGCAAAATTTAGCTAAATAGTGGAAAGAAGCTCCAATGAGAAAATGTACCACAACATATCACTTCTAGCAAAATTTAAATCACGCCAGTTATCTGTGACAATGCAATAAAGATGAATTCAAATATATTTTTGAATTGTAGAAGGATTTGATTAAGCAAAATGGAGCATGTTTAGTGTAATATCATCTCAAAGGTAGAACAAGGGAACTTATTTCCAATGTCTTCTTCTTGATATTCATAAACGGGTCACCCTCAACATTCATTCCACCTTGTGGAGTCATACAACGGGGCCCATCATCCCACACCCTTTTTTCTAATTGAAGAAGTACTGAATTGAAGTATTAAGGGTATGGCACCCTAAAAAAAGACTAGGGGTATGAAAATTCATGGGTATGATAGAATTGCATCTGATCAACAATTTGTAGATGAACTCTTCTTGTGTTTGCACCAATTGTAGGAAAATCTCTTGCCTTCGAATAGGTCCTTGAATACTTTATGGTATCCTTTGGCACAAGTATAAACCATGGTAAGTTGCAAATAGTCCTCTTCAATTCTTTTATTATTATTCAATTACATCTGGAAAAATCTCAGATATCAATGAATTTCCCTTCAGTCTAAATACGTGGTTTCTCTACATGTTAAGAATTCCCTTTGGTATGCCTCATGGAAATATCTTCATCTTTACCTAGTTTTTTTTTACATAATCATTGTTATCATCGTAAAATGAGTGTATGATAAATTAGCGATGTTATAGTTGAGATAACGGGTAATATTTTTTCATTTAAAGCATTGAGAATGTATTAGTTGAAGTAAGCATGAAAAACTATATTAGAGAAATCTTTTGATTATTGCATAAAAATATCTACATTTTGATTAACCATATATTGTTAATTTTTTAAAACCAACTTGCAAAATTGTTAATCTCAAATGTATAGCTAAATTATTAATATAAAAAAAATGATCACCAGTTTGACTATTTTAAAAATTAAATCTATTTTAATAAATTTTACCATATTTGTAATTGGAAAATAATTTCTATTTTTATTTTCATTAATGACTTCTTACTATATATAAAACTACAGTTTCTAATTTGGATGTTAACGTGAAATAAATGTTAACCTACTTTAACAAATTTGAAATCAGTGGCAGGTGCATAAAACGGTTATCATATGAATTGAAAAAGGCATAGCCGTTGTTGACACTAGAAATAAGTAAATAAGGATTGAACTTACGATCGAGAGATCTTGCAGAAAAGCTGGCTGGTGCACATCTGCATGGGAGTTACTGCTTAACCACTTGGCATCGAGAGGGAGAATGATGACCCATACATACCATGGGTGCCACTGAATGTGAGGGGACTACATAGAATCCTCACCATCCTCTAAACGCTCAAGGCATTTCGAAGGGATCCATTGAAATTTCTGTAAATTGTAGGATGCAGAGCAGGATGACATGGAGTGGGAGAATGATGGTTCATTTTGTCAAGGTGATCGAGCATGGGATGGGAGTTCCGGAGTTATGGGTGCAGAGCCTAATCAGGTGGTCCCCATCATAAATTACGGTATGTCGTCGATACTCTGCAAAACAAAGCGAATTGGCATAGTGCAGGAATCCTCAACCCTTGGACCAGTAGAAGGTGCATGCTTGGGAAATTTGACCCTCCAATATTCTAACCCTCGTTTGAAGAACCAGCGAGAGAACACGTGATGGAATTTCAAGAAAGGAGGTCGTCATGTTCCATTTCTGTAAACACCCTAAGTTCATTAATGGTGTATATAACGATTACCTCTATTCATTCTAAATATATATAATGATTACCTCTGTTAATGAAAGTACGTGTTCTTATGTTCTTCAGTTTTGTTTACTGGTGAGACCTTTCACGTGTAGCAGAGCAGAATGTTGGTACAAAGCAAGACATAAACTGAGTGTAGCTACAGAGAAGAGCATCTTGGGTAGTGGGTTGATTTAGCATTGCACCTGGTTGATTTTTCTTTTTTCATTTCTGCTTTTTCTTTCTTTTGTGATGCTTTAGCAATGTCCATTCTCTTTTTTCTTGTAGTTTTTTCGTTGGTTTTGGGTTTTATTTTTTTGGGGATTTTGCTTTTGACTGTTTAGATAATGGTAATTTTTGTTTTTAACTGTTTTGTTTTGGGTCTTTGTTTTTAACTGTTTATATTTGCTTCCCCATGCAAGATGAGACGATATGTTGGCTTGCTTGATGTACTTCCCATATGTTGTGCAGTGGTTAAAAGAGGTATGTGCTATTTTTTGGAGTTTTTATTGATTTTTTGGGTGCGTGTTAAAAGAGG
>APFE030134011.1:0-20390 GCA_000404065.3 Pinus taeda
ACTCTTTTTGCGTATTGTTAACAACATTTGATTCTTCATACCTGGAGTTCCTTGATTTCTTGGAGGGTCGACCATTTCCTTGATGTCCCGCATTCCTTTTTCCTTTGCCATTGGACCTACCATTCCTTGATTGTTGTTGTTGAAGTTGCCCCTGGAATGATTGTGATCATCATCATGTGATGTGTCACTTCTATTTAGATACTCCCTTGCATAGTGGCCAAAATTTTGCAAACAAAGAACCTACCCTTTCTTCCTCCCTTAGATCCAGGCTTTCTATGGAAATGACCTTTAGACCCTGCATTATTTCTCCTTTTAGCATGAGCAGAGAATGCAGTGGGGTTGCTTCTATTAGAAGGCATTTCTTGCTCCATCATTCTTGTTTCTTCTTGAATGCATCTCAACGTCAATTCTTCAAACCTTGGAATTCGATCATTGTTGAGGACACTGGTCCTAAATACATACCACTTAGGTGGGAGTCCTCCAAGGGTGGTGAGAGTAAGTTCCCCATCAGGAATGACTTCTCCAATTGAGAGTAGATCACTCTTGATCTCAGTAATCCTCAAGAAATAGGATTAAATATCCTCGTCCTTGCCCTTCTTAATATCATTCAACTTATTCTTGAGAAATAGAATTTGATTAGCATTACTAACCTTGAACATGCTGAGCAACTTGTCGTAGATCTCCTTGGAGGTCTTCAATTCGGAGATGTAGGCCACCAGATGCTTGTCAATGGAATCCTTGATAATCTTGTTTTCTTTGACTTTAGCCCTATTGTACTTGGTCTTCACAGCAGCCGGTGCACTTGAAGGAGGTTCAGGGATTTTACCCTGCACATAGTCCATCACTTCTTTTTCTTCCAAGGTCAAATCAAGAGACATCTTCCATCCATGATAGTCAGATTTATCATGGAGCTTGTCTTCAGCTGAGAAATAGGATGAGGAACCCATTGAACCTTTTGTCCTTGTTCAATTGTCTTTGGTGAATGCTCTTTCACTCTTGCTTGGGCTTTGTCTTCACCTCAGCTCTATTACCATGTTAATTTTAGGCAACAATGGTATGTTCTATGCTTTAGAGCAATTTTACTTCAATTTCTTTATTAGCCCAGTATCAATATTCAGATTAGAAATCACATCAACATGTTAGTAAAATGTAGATAGAACATAAACATAAAGAGTAGAAGACAAGCCAAGACAAGAGGACACAAGATGTGGCAACAACCACAAACCCCAATGTGGGGAAACCCTTGATCAAATCTTCTTTTAGTCTTCAATAGTTCAACAAAGAGAGATATTACAATTTACAAATCTGATAATTTATAACAGTAGTAAAAGAGCCCTGACCAGGAAAGTCACCACTCGTCAACAGGGCAGATTTGACCCTCCACAAATCTGTCAACTTCAATCAACTTCATCCTCCAAACAACAAGATAAAACAATCCTCAAAACAGTCAAATTCAGCCCAGTCAAAGTCTGGTCAAACAACCCACCTGTAATCAGCCCTAGCTGCAGTCAATGCTGGTCAAGAGTCAATGTTTAGCCTCAATTTTTGTGCCTAGAAATGCGGCCTACCCAAACAAAGATAGCCCTGACAAAAACGCAGTCAAAGGAGGTCAACACATGCTGGTCAACACTTGGTCAAATTGTCCAAAAATTCGGTCTCCTGAAATTTCAACCTCCAGAAATTTCGCTCTCCTGAAATTTCGACCTCCTGAAATTTTGCTCTCTTGAAATTTCGGCCTCTTGAAATTTCACTCTCTTGAAATTCCGGACATGTGGAGAGAGAGAGGCCTAGAAATCCTTACCCAATTAATGAGGGGAGAGAGAGAGAGAAGTGTGAAGATGAGTGCGTCCAAATGAGGCTAAGTCACCTTCTATTTATATGCAATGTTGAGCATGAATAGACGTGACTGTTGGGCTTCTGAGCCTACATAAGTTTGGTGGCAGAACTTGACAGCTTGACCATAATCAAAATAAATTCATAACTTCATTTGTACATGTCAGAACCAGATGATCTTTAGATCAATCCTAGATCTCTCATATCAGCTGTCATAAATAAGATGACCCAGGTGGAGTTTGGCCCTAGTTGCCAATTTTAACATACTTCAACGCATCAACACAAAGACTCCTGTTGATTTGTTCACAACTCCTTTTGCGAACAACTCTTAATTGCCCACTGCTGCTCTTCAGCTCCTTTGGGACTTCTTCCCTCTAATGCCTTCTTGTGTTACTCCAATAAAGACAAAGTTCAGGCTGGAGGGCTGCCACCTACCATTGCAATATGTCCTTCTCCATCAATGATCTTGGGCTGATGTAATATGCTCCCTTAACCTCCTTCCTTTGTCCTTGAAGAATCAATCCTGAGCTTACAGTTTTCACCCTTCCAGCTGTCAATGCCCTTCTTGGAAACTGTTGTAGGGCTACTTTGAGAACCTACTTGTTGCCCTCCAACAACCTCAAGATGCCCAATACCAATATGTCCAAACTGGACCTATCCTCTATCAACAAATCAACCTCAAGCACATCATAAACATACCTCAAGTCTGATGTATCTCTACCATAGGTCTGCGGTCTAGTTAGGGCACAATAACAGTCCACGTTAGCCCTTCCAGTTTGCCACAAAAGCCTCTTTATAGCTCTGACCTTCCTCCCTTAGCTTCCTACTTCCACACGGTACTATTCTAGGTGGAATCCAGTCTTGGTTTAGGCCTTACGACCCCCTCCAACCTGAGGTACAGGGCTTGGCCCTTCTCCTAAACAATGTACAGGTTTGCAACTCCCTTATAAATAAACCAAGCAATGCTTCGACCTCCTGCAATGGAACAAAAACCTGTAACCTACAGAACAAAGGAATAGGCCCCTCAAAGAAACACCAAAACAACCCAGACTTTACCCAAAACAATTCAGCCCCTTCTCCTGGTCTCTGCGGCCCTCATAGTCACAAAAGATGCCCAAACTAGCCTCCTCCTTCGCTGAGGTCTGCCTTGATTGTAACCCAAAACAAATGTGTTATCTTGTGATTTGACGCTACTTGGATGTGTCTACTAGCCTATTTATATGCATCTTCTGAACTTGTTACCCACCACTTGTGGGTGACATCCATAGGAGAAAGTTTTCTCCTACATTGTCTTCAGCTGGCAGCTTGTGGCCCCTTGCAGCCAACATATAGCTCGATGTGCCACTATCTCCGCTACCTGAGCCTACCATTATGCACCCTCGCCCATCTGTCATGATCGTATGTTTGAAGGTGGGCCTTCCAACTCTGAAGGTATGGCTTTGATTATGTAGTTGGGTATTTTTTCTTACTTATTATGGACACTTATGGGAATGGATTAGTGGGCGGATTCAGTGGAAAGAATGGGCTTGGTTTGTACTCTTGTCCCCTTGTCCAACTTGGTGGTTAACCTTGTATCCTAGTCCCATGGGAACTCCTCTATTGGCTGTTAGCTTTAGGAGTGGAATTATATGGGAAACCACGATTTTGGTTGCATGGTTTCGCTTCCCAACATCACATACATAACTCCCCTCCGCTCATTATAACCCCTTTTCACATATTTCCCATCCGGGTCCACATTTTTCCATTGGATCCACAAGGATTTAGCCTCCCCCTCCCCTTGTCCACACTTTGGGTCGGGCCTGGAACATTGCCCCAGAGGTTGATGCAACTAAAAAGAAAGTTAAAAGCATAATTTGGCCACTTACAATAGAACATGTACCATAAAATGCAGAAGATGGCTAGGACATAAAAAAATAGCACGTGGGCGAAAGCCAAACATGAACTCTACCCCTTATCATGGCCATCACCCTAGTTCCTAGGGACCCTATGTGAGCCCCTTGCGTCATTAAGAAACCCATGATTGTTCCAACCCCTGGTGGGTGATGAACTGCCAACCTTAAGTGGGTATTCACTGCTATATCATTCACGTCATGTTCTCATTCCTTGGAGCCTTGAGCACTTATGAAAAAGAAAAATCAATAAAAGGGAAAAGGCATATGAAGAAAGGTTGAAAATCAAAGGTCAAGGTAACTCATATACCACGATTTCTCCCTCCTACATTCATATACCCAAGTGTGGGCTTCCCCTATTATGGCTACTCTTGTACCATGGCATGTGGTTTGGAGCCTTTCCCTGTTGCCCCACTCCATTCCATCATTATGTCATATTCCACCTACCACTTGATGGGTGTACCATGGACATGTCACCCCTTTTAGAGGCTGAAATCACCTAATAGGGTCCTTGGTTAACCTCTTTATTGAGCTTGGAGACACCTGTAAATGCTAAAGCCCACTATCGAAGGGCATGCCACTATGAAGTGTCCATTTGGTTCCATGGTTTGTAAGCTCTTTTACTCAATTACTCTAATGGTTTGTTGTACTGGAAGGTGGGGGCGCATTGGATCTTATAAAAGATTGCAGATGGATCTCCATTTGGGGTTTGGTCTCCCTATACAGGGTCCACGCTTTCTAGAGGGTTATATTGACACTTGTAGGGTAGGCGTTGAGAGCCATAGGCCTCCACCATAGCAGAGAGCAAATTACCACTTCATGAATCCCTCAACACCATTAATTGGTTGCTCGTGTTCCACCTTTTGGATGAGGATGATGCACTTGGACCACCATGCCCAACTGGCTTCACACTTGAACCACACACTTGGCAAATGTTCAGGGCCCAGATGAGGATGTGTCTCACCATGGGAGACAAAGGGATGGCTTATGTCATCATTCTCGATCGTATACAGGGATTATCGATCCACTTGGAGACCTATGAGGATGTCATTGTGCCCCCACACCGACTTGGGGAGACCAAATATGATTTGCTTGGATATCAAGGGGCCACCCCCTTGATCACTATGTTTGGAGCCTATTCTCTCACCTTGGCATATTTGGACTCCACTGTGCCTCTTAAATGAGGCTTATATTTGTATTATGGAGCTATCTTGGTGGGCTTGTCAACAAGTCATGTTACTATTGTACATTATTTTATTATTTGTGGCTTAATTAGGCCATTTAGGCTATTCGAACTCCCTTGTGGATTGTATAAATATATGAGAGGCTCATTCATTTGTAATATTCCTAATTAGCCATGGCTAATTGGAATATTCGATTTTGCTCAATTTTGTCTTCTATAGTTATTTATAAATAAAAAGGTGAGGAAAGGGGGGACATAACTCACTTTTTGAATAAAGTCACTCCCTAGTAGCACAACGTTGTGACTTAAAAGGGGAGCCAAGGGGGGGACAAAGGACCACATAGAGAAGGGGTCCATGTAGACACTTGGAGGGACTGCCCAGATAGAGAGGAGCACGTGGCAAGAGAGGGGTTATGTTGGAGGAGGTGGGCCTTAGGGTTGAGAGAGGCCAATGCAATAAAGGAGAGAGGAGCCTCCTCATTTGGGCATTCGATTATGTGCATTTGAGCTAGTCATTTTGACTTAGATCACGCTCGCTGTTTAGCTTGTCTGCAACACTATTTAATGCATCGAGTGTCTCCGTTCGGAGATCTCACCCTTAGCCACGGGGGACTTCGAATGCCTGCTCAGGCAAGGTAGTTTTCAACAGTATTTTGCAGGAGGATTGATCTTTGGAGTTGAGGAGGAACTGAGCATTTTGATGACTGCGCAGTCTTGAGAGAGGGACGCAGTTACTTTTGGCAGGAGTTCCAGATTGGGGTTTTGCGAAGGATTTGAGTTGGGATATTGAGCAAGGGATTAGCCCTTGTTTATTGGAGGATTTTGGCAGAGTTTTGGGCTGAGTTTTGGAGGGTTCTATTCAGTGGCAACGTAGAGCCTGGAGGGATAGCGCAGATCCCCAAGGGGGTGATTTTCGGGGGTTAGCCATTTGAGAAAAGCTTTGTGGGCTTTTCTGGGTTCATTGAGCAGAGGCTGATTCCAAAGTTTCAACGTTTTCTGAGGAGGGGAACAACCCCAAATCCTCATTTGGTTCCAGCAGCAGCAGCAGCATAAAAGTTCTCCGGCAGCTTGGACGCAGTTCAGAGGGAGGCCATTCCTTTACTATTCTGAGTGTATTTCTTCACTTGCCATGTGCAAGTCGAGGTGCTATCTTCCTGATCACCTCCTGTACTCTTTCCATTACTTAGTATAATAAAATGGCTTAGCATTTCTCTCTGCATTTCTTGAGTATTGGCTTGTATTCCGTGTTTATATTATTGTATGTTGCATCACTGTTATTTATAGCACTTTGAGCTTCTCGGTTACTATATCACTTGCACGTATTTGGTTGGAGTTTACTGGGGTTTTGGGGAATACCCCTGAAAAGGGATATTACAATGGTATCAGAGCATAGATCTGGCTCATGTGGAGCTAGCAGTTTATGACACCGAGGGAAAAGCCCTACATCTGTTATAGAAGTAGGAAATACAGAGATATTGAGTGTAGGTTGGAGAACACCTACAGAGAGGGAGACTGTGTTCAGGTGGTGGACATAGAACAAGAGGAGCCTGTGGTGGATGCAGAACAGGAGGATCCGATGGCAGATGAGGACGGGAAGAGATTTGCGGACATGCTCCTCAAATTAGTGCAGGATCTGTCGAGGCAGATCGAGGTGATGGGGCAGAGATTCATGGCGGTAGAGGCTAGATAGCGTGAGAACCCACGGGTTTTCTAGGTTGGTGAGGGATTGGGTACATCCCACGATTTTCCAGTGCAGGGTGCCACTCAGTGTGATACTACTCAACAGATGGCCTCACATGCCCCTACACGTTCTACCATGCCCACTTTCCTAGGAACAGACATGGGGGCCAGAGCCCAGCAGGGGGCAGAGCCCGGTCATATGGGCGATTATTTTGCAGAGTACCAGGCCTATGAGCAGGAGTTCAGGGATGCTCTCTCATTCAGAGACTTTGTTCAGCTCCAGCGGGATAGTAGACCCCACGACCATCACAGAGGATACCGCCATTATCATGATGGGGACACTCACTGCACAGCTAGTAGATTCCACTTGCCTACGTTTGATGGTTCATCGAATAGTTCGGCAAGGTCTTGGGTGGAGAAGCTGGACATCTATTTCTAGCTTAACAAGATGTCGGAGACAAAGGCCATCAAGGTGGTGACATTACATTTGGATGGTGAGGCCCAGGACTGGTGGTTCCATGGGTTGGTTACACTCAGACACTCCACAGTGACGACATATGCCGAGTTCACTAGGAGATTAATGGAGAGGTTTGACTGGAGGGATTCAGAACAACACTTTGTTGAGCTGACGAGGCTCAAACAGACTGGGAACCCAGAGACCTACATTGCAGACTTCTTGCGGGTTTCAGTGATGGTGCCGGATCTATCCGCGGCATGAAGGGTCTACATGTTTGTTGAGGGGTTAGCAGAGCCACTTCGGGGTCTAGTTAGATCCGCTAGACCAGCCACACTCTAGGATGCTATTAGCAGGACCCGGGACTTACAGGATGTCTTACCCAGGACCTCGACACCTTACCCCCAGCGAAAGGCTTTCCAGCCTAAGGGGAAGGATGTGAGGATTCCGCCTCCAAAGGGGAATGCAGGATAAGCACAGGTTGATGATGATGCCATGAGGGAGCTGAAGAAGAAGCTGCTGTGTTTTACTTGTCAGGAGTCGTGGGCACCGGGACATAGATGTGCTGCTGGCAAAACACATTTTATTGAGGTCTTCTCCTGAGAGCAGCGGGGAAGAGGATGAGGAGGATGATGTGGAGGTAGGAGATAGTCATGCCGCACGGGATCCTTTGCCACCTCCACCAACAACAGCAGGTGGTGCAGCTTTTGCACCTACTGGAGGGGCCCTTGCAGCATTGCGAGGAGTTCCCAAGTATTTGACGCTGCGCGTACGGGGGACAGCATGCGGGGAAGAGGATGAGGAGGATGATGTGGAGGCAGGAGATAGTCATGCCGCACGGGATCCTTTGCCACCTCCACCAACAACAGCAGGTGGTGCAGCTTTTGCACCTACTGGAGGGGCCCTTGCAGCATTGCGAGGAGTTCCCAAGTATTTGACGCTGCGCGTACGGGGGACAGCATGTGGCCAGCGAGTCTCAGTTTTGGTTGACAGTGGGGCAACCCACAACTTCATCGATGCACAGATGGTTGAGCGGAGAGGTATACAGACAGAGAGCTTCGATGTATTTCCAATTTTGGTCCCAGGAGATTAGGTCATGGTGTGTGCTCGTTATGTTCTAGAGTTATCAGTGACGATGGGCACCTACACACTGATTGACCACTTTTTCGTGGTCAATATTCCAGACACCAACATGGTAGTCGGTGTTTAGTGGCTTATCACTTTAGGGAAAGTCACGACAGATTGGAAGGCCCTAGAGATGGAGTGGAATGATGAGAAGACAGGGAGGCATGAGAAGATATGGGGACAACACACATATCTGCCTCAGACTGTTTTAGCTCATCGGATGGAGGCAGTCTTCCGGAAGGGAGACGTAGAGTGGGCAGTGGAGCTGTGTGCATCAGAGGCAAGGAATACAGGGCAGACGGTGCACCCAGAGATACAGTCCATCCTTGACCAGTATGCCACAGTGTTTGGGGAGATTCCGCCGGGACAGCCACCAGACCAGGGGTTTGAGCACACCATTGAGCTTGAGCAGGGCATACAACCAGTGATTACTACCCCCTATAGGCATCCCAAGGCCTATTGGGATGAGATTGAGCGGGCCATTCAGGAGTTGCTGGCTCTTGGGCACATTCGGTCGAGCACGAGTCCTTTTGCTTCTTTCGTGGTGTTGGTGAAGAAGAAGGACAACACATTGAGGATGTGCATTGACTACAGGGCCCTGAACAAGAAGACGTGAAGAACAAGTACCCTATACCTAGGATCGATGAGTTGATGGATGAGTTGAGAGGAGCACGGTTCTTCTCAAAGATTGATTTGAGATCTGGGTACCATCAGATTCGCGTGAGGGAGCAAGACATTCCCAAGACTGCCTTCAGGTGTCACTATGGGCACTTTGAGTTTTTGGTGATGCCCTTTGGGCTAACCAACGCCCCGGCTACATTCCAGTCTTGCATGAATCACATCTTCCGCAGTCACTTAAGGAAGTTTGTGTTGGTGTTCTTTGATGATATCCTCATTTACGGCAGGATGTGGGAGGAGCATCTCCAGCACATTGTGTTGGTGTTCTTTGATGATATCCTCATTTACGGCAGGATGTGGGATGAGATTGGCCAGAGCCGAGGAATGTGACAGAACTTCGAGGATTCATTGGCATTTATACTTACTACTAGAAGTTCGTCAAGAATTTCTCACAGCTTGCTGCACCCTTGACAGATTTGACGAGGAAGGGGGCATTTAGTTGGTCGGATACAACACAGCGAGCCTTCGACAGGCTCAAGGAGATTATGAGCAGCTACCCAGTGCTTGCATTGCCGGATTTTATGCAGCCATTTGTTTTGGAGTGTGATGCGTCGGGAGAGGGGATCGACACAGTGTTGATGCAGGGAGGTCACCCTATAGCCTTTGAGAGCCGGAAGCTCCTTCCGCACGAGAGGTTGTATTCTATATATGACAAGGAGACGCTGGCCATCATGCATGCATTGGCCAAGTTCTGGCAGTAATTAGTGGGTAACAAGTTCAGGGTGAGAACTGATCACAACAGCCTCAGGTTCTTTTTGGAGCAGAAGCAGTTACAGGAGAGGCAGCAGAAGGGGATCAGTAAGATCCAAGCATATGACTTTGACATTGAATATGTCAAGGGTAAGAACAACATGGGAGCAGATGCACTTTCACGTAGACTAGCCATGTTGTCTCTTATGAGCTTGGACACAGACTAGAGGGATCGACTCTTAGTAGAGTACTCCAAGGACAGATTTGCATGTGAGGTTCTGGATGGGCGGGTGGCAGATGACAGGTATAGGGTGGTCGATGAGATCATCTACTACAGGGACTGGATCTTTTTTACTGAGGGATCTCAGCTCAAGAAGAAGATACTTCAGGCATCACCTGATTCACCATTGGCCAGCCATCAGGGGTTTACCAAAACCTACAGGGCCATTAGAGAAAGGTTTTCATGGAAGGGCCTCAAGGAGGACGTACTCCAGCATGTCCGGGAGTGCGATGTTTGCCACAGGAACAAGGGGGAGATGAGCCATCCCGCAGGATTATTGCAGCCTCTTGCCATTCCGGAGGGGAAATGGGAGTGTATTTTGATGGACTTCATCACAGGGTTGCCCATGGTACAGGGTAAAGATTGCATCTTTGTCGTCGTTGATCTATTGACAAAGTATGCACATTTTTTCGCCATATCCGCACACTACACAGCAGCGCATGTGGATGAGCTATTCTTCAAAGAGGTCTTCAGGTTACATGGTCTTCCTAAGACCATCACCAGTGACAGGGACAGCCGTTTCATGGGCGGGTTTTGGCAGGAGCTTTTCCGGTTGGTGGGGACGGAGTTGACACCGAGTACCAGTTATCACCCACAGACGGACGGGAAGACAAAGATAGTTAACAATTGGCTGGAGGGCTACTTGCGTAACTATGTCAGTGGGCAGCAACGAGCATGGCTGAAGTGGCTGCATCTGGGGGAGTACTGCTACAACACTATGCCTCACATGTCCATTGGTATGTCACCATTCTATGCTTTGTATGGATATCATCCTTTATCTTTTGCTGACGTGATATTTGGTGCTAGCAAGGGTCCAAGAGCCAAGATTTGCATCCAAGAGAGTCAGGATATTCTCTAAGCTCTCAAGGATAATATGGCTACAACGCAGAACCAGCAGAAGCTGTATGCTGACAGGGGTCGGGTGGAGAGACAATTTGAGGTAGGGGACTTGGTCTACCTACGATTATAGCCATACCAACAGTCGTCACTGAAGCAAAAGGGGGCTGAGAAGCTCAAGCCCCGCTTTTATGGGCCATATAGGGTGATACGCAGGATTGGACGGGTTGTGTATGAGTTGGAGCTACCCCAAGGCAACAAGATTCATAACGTTTTTCATGTAGCATGCCTAAAGAAGGCATTGGGGCTGCATGTGACAGTGACAGATGAGCTACCACCCACGGATGATGAGGCGCATTTGTTGTTGCAGCCAGAGGCTATTATTGATACTAGGGAGAGGTAGTTGCGGAGCAGGACGGTCAGGGAATTCTTGATGAGGTGGAAGAATTTACTGGATGAGGATGCCACTTGGGTGAGTGAAAATTTTGCAGCATCCATCACTTTAGTTGCTTGAGGACAAGCAACATTTTGTCGGGGGAGACTGTAATATTCCTAATTAGCCATGGCTAATTGGAATATTCGATTTTGCTCAATTTTGCCTTCTATAGTTATTTATAAATAAAAAGGTGAGGAAAGGGGGGACATAACTTACTTTTAGAATAAAGTCACTCCCTAGTAGCACAACGTTGTGACTTAAAAGGGGAGCCAAGCGGGGGCCAAAGGACCACATAGAGAAGGGGCCCACACAGACACTTGGAGGGACTGCGCAGATGGAGAGGAGCATGTGGCAAGAGAGGGGCTACGTTGGAGGAGGTGGTCCTTAAGGTTGAGAGAGGCCAACGTTATAAAGGAGAGAGGAGCCTCCTCATTTGGGCATTCGATTATGTGCATTTGTGCTAGTCATTTCGACTTAGAGCAAGCTGGCTGTTTAGCTTGTCTGCAACACTGTTAAGTGCATCGAGTGTCTCCGTTCAGAGATCTCACCCTTAGCCCTGGGGGACTTAGAGTGCCTGCTCGGGCAAGGTAGTTTTCAGCAGTATTTTACAGGAGGATTGATCTTTGGAGTTGAGGAGGATCTGATCATTTTGATGACTGCGTAGTCTTGAGAGAGAGACGTAGTTACTTTTGGCAAGAGTTCCGGATTGGGGTTTTGCGGAGGATTTGAGTTGGGAGATTGAGCAAGGGATCAACCCTTATTTATTGGAGGATTTTGGCAGAGTTTCGGGCTGAGTTTTGGAGGGTTCTATTCAGTGGCAGCGTAGAGCCTGGATGGACAGCACAGATCCCCAAGGGGGTGATTTTCGGGGGTCAGCCATTTGAGAAAAGCTTTCTGGGCTTTTCTGGGTTTATTGAGCAGAGGTTGATTCCAGAGTTTCAACGTTTTCTGAGGAGGGGAACAACCTCAAATCCTCATTTGGTTCCAGTAGTAGTAGCAACACAGAAGTTCTCCGGTAGCTTGGACGCAGTTCAGAGATAGGCCATTCCTTTACTAATCTGAGTGTATTTCTTTACTTGCCGTGTGCAAGTCGAGGTGCTATCTTCCTGATTACCTCCTGTACTCTTTCCATTACTCAGTATAATAAAATGGCTTAGCATTTCTCTTTGCATTTCTTGAGTATTTGCTTGTATTTCGTGTTTATATTATTGTATGTTGCATTATTGTTATTTATATCACTTTGAGCTTCCCGGTTACTGTATACTTGCACGTATTTGGTTGGATTTTACTGGGGTTTTGGGGAATATCCCTGAAAGGGGATATTACATCATTCCTCTCATCATCACTTAGATTGGATTAGTATCTCTTGAGATTTTCGCACTTGCTTTTGGGACGAAAATTTGGAGTTTCTTGATGCACTATGATGTTTGGATTTTTGCTATTGTCTTTGGAGCTTCTTTCTATGCGAAGATGATGAATGGATATACTCTTGTCTCTCTTGTAAGTGAAATTTAATGCTATTTTGTCTTTGTTGCTTGTGTAATGCATGGAATTTTTATCATTGTTCTTGTATGGGCCCTAAATAATGTGAAATTCTTCTTAAGTCTTGAATAATTGATATATTGCATGCGTTGCTCATAGAGAGAAAGAGAGAGTGAATGTTCCTAGAGGCACCCTAGAAGGTTAACAAGCCCTGAAACTTCATCTCCTTTGCAAATTGAAGTATAAATCCGTAAATGATCTAGTTGCTACAGTTGGAAGGGCTAGCAAAAGTCATATAGGGATCCTGAGCATATGAAAATTCTTGATCTAGGTATCTTGATTCCATTACGCCCTAGAAGCAAGGTATTGATCCTCGCATCCCTTTGGTGGTCAAAATAACCTTTCTTTTCTTTCCCTTTATAACTCTAGACCTATCCCTAGAAGGCCTCCTAGGGCATCACAGGAAATTATTTGGAGCCATATAAAACCCTTGAAAATCAGTCTAGAACTGCACTGGGGTCTTCTTGAGAGGCCCTCCAATTTTGAGCTCAATCCGACAGTGGAATCCCAAGATATTGCAAGCCCTTCTCCCTAGGTTCCTTTGGGTTAGTGTCTTCATTTGGATCAATGCACTAAGATTCCAAGAGAAAATTTCTCCTTTGATCCTATTCTTCTCCCTAACCTGGTCAAGCCCATCTATTGTTGATCAACACCTCACCCTTGACCTAGTTTGGGGTCCACTTGGGTTCTTTGTGGTTCCACAATTTGTGACTCAAATTCCACAAGGATTATATATAAACCATTTCTCCTTTAGGATTCTTAGGTCTAGGATACCTCTTGCTAGATGTTCTCCAAACCTAGGTTTAGGTATCCCCTCAGCCCTTCTTAGAGAGCTAATCACCTTGCTTCCAAAGCAAGTAAGCTAATTATTTGAGCCTCTCTTGTGAATAGGCTTTAGGAATCACTCCACATTCTATCATTTATCTATCTCTCCTCGTGATTCCTCTCATATCGAGACTCCTCCCGTTGGTGAAAGTCCATAAAGAGCAAGGAGCTTTAGTTGAGTGACAGTGGGCTATTGCTCTGACAGTGGGCTATTGCTCCATTGTTGCCCCTTGACCTACTAGTTCCTTTATAGGATCCTCTCCTAGGACCCCTGCTAGTTTGAGCGGTAAAAAGGCTCCAACGACCTGTCCTTTAGGGCTCAAACTAACCCAACAGACTTGACTTTTCTTGTGAAAACCCAACCAACACATAAATAAATTCATATCTCCCAAACTACATGGCATCTCTTGGTCCTTCAAGTGTCCCCTTGCTCCTCTTAACCCTTCTTCCTCCAAGTGGCAAGTGTCAAACTATCCTTGTGGTTTCACACCCATAAGCTTGGGTGCAAAGTCCACACCTTGGGTTCTAAGCCCACAAAGCCATTTGTGGAGTTCATTCCACCAAAACCCTGAACCATAGCGCTTGGAGTACCTCCCAAGCTACCAATTTCAACATCAAGGATCTTTGGCCCAAAATGCTTTTGATCCAAATGTGGTTGTTTGGGAGGTATAATGGTCTTGGCCTTGCCAGTGGGCTCGGGAAAAGGGAATGGTTCTATGTCTTCAATATGCTCATGCATGTGTAACTCTCTTTACAAAATTGATGGTTTCCCATCCATAGTGGCTATTGTAGCATATGATAGATCCATTTGTAATTGGCCACCTATAGAGGCACAACATTTCTTGGAAAAGAGCATACGCCAAGCATGTGACACATCAATTACTACAATATCCATCAACATCGATATATCATTATTAGTGATCAATGACACTTTAAGTTCTTTCATCAAACCATTCACAGGGATATACTTTTGGTCATAGCCACATAAATTCCTATATGGTCTAGTGATCTGCATTTCCAATTGATTCATAACTCTTAAAGGCATTACTTTTTCCGAGGCACCAAAGTCAAGCATACAATTGTGTAGATCAGATTGTTCACTGCTAGAGACATTAAGAAAGGTGACTGCCCTCCATTTCTTTGGTCATTATACATGTTCTGAAGTATCACAGGAGGATCTTCAGACTCTTTTTCAAGGTTGAGTGCTTTTTTGACTTGACACACACACACACACAACACAAGATGTAACTTTGAAGTAGATTGATATAATATTATAATACATATCTCTCTTTCCATCTCACTTGCCTCTTTACTTGTTTTCCATATTTTAGTTTAACAAAAAGGTGTTTAACTATTTCTATTTTTTCCAACATTAAAATTCCTCCATGGGATCCAACTTTCTGCTTTTGTATTTTGCAAGTTAGTGGTTTTTTATTTGTATGAAATTGTTTTCCAATAATGTACGGTAGTTGATATTTTTTTGGATATGCTGAGTTAAGATTTCTAATGAATGACTTATCAAGATCTTTCACATTGATATCTGAGACTTTGCTATGTTTTTTGTGATATTGCTTGTCATTTTTTATCAATGATGATGTGTTATTTTAACTTATCGCTAGTTCATTGTTGCTATGGTTGCTATGATATATCTGAAAAAGTGCATGAGATTTACATTTATAACATCAACATGATTAGCGGGATTATTTTAGTGTGATATATCTGAAGAAGTGCATGAGATTTACATTTATAATATCAACATGATTAGCGGGATTATTTTAGGCAGTGATGGTTTCTTTATGTTGTGGTTGTAGCTCTTTTATTTTTTCTTTGTTCAATTATGTAAGTAGCAATATGGAATCTTCTTCATCTTTAGACTTACTTACCTATCCAGCCAAGGATTAATTTAAGCAGCAATGGTTACTTTATGTTGTAGTTGTATCTCTTTTCTTTTTTGTTTGTTCAATTATGTAAGTAGCCACATGAAATCTTCTTCATCTTCAGACTGACTTACCTATGAAGCCATTCAGGCCTGATCGTTATGTGCCACTTTTTGGCGATTTCTCATATGATCCTTCAAAGTGGAGGGAAAGTGTGCCAATTTTTGAGCAATTGAAGGCATTTCAAGATATTATTCAAGAAGGAAAGGTACTTTATTTTCATGTGTATGAATAATAATATATGTTGATGATGTTAAATAAAATGCACTTGGAATGCTAGGTTTCCAAGGTGTGCTTATAAGACTGTTAGATTGTTTGTATCTGATAGACTTGTATTAGATTTGGTGTTTATTTAGCACCTTTGTCTACATTTGCAGCAAAGCCCAAACTGCAATGTCACTGTTCTATTTATTGAGCCTTCATTCTTGGTAAACGTGAATAATTATTATTTTTCTCATTTCTCAGTTTATCATTTTGTTCATTTATGTAGCTAAACTGCTATATGTCACAAGGATGCTTTTGTAAAAGCAATGCCAATCCTCTACTTTGAACATGGAAATATTACACCAAACTTGTTCCTTGTTCAAGTGTAGTATCTTTTTTATTGACTGTCCTGTACTTGTAATTGCTCTAGGCAAGTTCAGCTGCATCTTCTTTATTAACTGTACCTTACGTGTAAGTGCTCTAGGCAAGTTCAGCTGCATTATGTGACAACTGGAATTAGACTTGGAGGACCAATGTGAATTGCAACAGATAAAAATAAGGTAATTTTATAAATATCCAATGAATGGAAACAAAAGTAGGGTCAATAGAACTAAAAGAGCACATCTAGTGGAGATACATAATAGAAGCACGTAAGAAACTCTTGTAGCTATGCTATCAACAAGAGGGAAAGAACTAAGAACATGGCTAAAAGAATAGCTCAAAGAAAGAAAGTGATAGAGAAACAAAATGAATACATAAGTGAAGTCTCATCAAGAACATGTCAAGATGTGTTGGAGTTAGATTCTGAGGCTAAAAGAGAAGGGAGGGAAGAAGTCTCCTCATTTTAGTCATCAATCACCATGAAGGGACTGATACACTATCTGAAAATGTCATTTGGAGAGTATCTATTGTTGAGGGGGCAACTGTGCTATCCTAAGAGGTATCTTTGGGGAGACGCAGATCAAGAAGGCCCTTCACTCTTAATAATAAAGGTTGGGGGGAAGAAGCTCCAAATAGATGAATGGTTGCTCGATGGAGCCCAAAGAGTAGCACTCTTTGTAGAGGGAGTTTGTCTTCGACTCGAGACACTCCTAGAATTGCTATGCCTATCAATGTGGTGAACTCTATCTTGGAGTTTGGAATGAGAGCTCTTCATAAGTGTCTTGGAAGTAAGTCGACCTATTGGGGACATTATGTGTTGAAAAGAGTCTTAGCGATATGATAACTAAAGAAGCTAGAACCTTTGTTTATCACTTACCACCTTGCACTAACCAGAAGGAGGAGGTGAGCCTCATGGAAGGCTCTAGATGGGGAGGACCACATAATGATAGTATACATGAGAATATCTTTGTTGATTTTTCCTTAGCACTTTAGAATCGGATCTATGTTTAAAACATGATCACAAACACACTAAAATGTCACAACATAAGCACTTTGCACAACAGAAAATGTACAATAGTGAATCAATGTAGCACACAAGAAATTTTTGCGAACCCAAAATTTGTTATATTACAACTTTACTACAACGAACATAGGGCTCCCGTACCAAGGATCATGGCCCTTACAATTAGCCTTGATACAAGGAAACAACTAGGGCTTGATGTCAACAATGTATGACAATCAATCTACCCTTAAACAAGACTTACTTGACTTACTTGCTGAAGGATATCTCACACTAGCCCTTTCAGTCCATGTACCATGAACACCTGGCATGTCCATTTCCACCTCTACTGCTGCTCACAAGTGCTTCTGCTGCTCTAGAATTGTTTGCATCTTCAACTGACCAATTTGCCTCTATCAATGGCACCTCTGCTCCAATGACACTGAACATAGACCACACAAGTCTGCCCTGTAGCAACCCTCTTGCTACTCCAAGAATGCCTGCTCTTAGGGTCTTCAATCAACTGCCCTCACACCAATGAATCCCTTCCTGAGTTCACTGAATTTAGGGATTACATGAACTTATCTCACAACATCCATCTTGCTCAACCAAGATTACAATACTTAGGGCTTACCTGGCAGCCCTTACAACTATGACTCAACACCTCATGAGTGATTTTACTTGGGGCATATCAGACCAACCCACACACAGTCCCTGAACACACTATAAGAAGATTGATCTAGTGTTGGATAAATTTGTCATTGATGTCAGTGACCCTAACATTGTTGAAGATGATGAAACCCTAACATTGTTGAAGAAGCCCTAAGTACTGTTGAAGACCTTGCACTAATGAAACCCTAGCAATATATGAATCCCTGTCAATATGATGTGAAGCCCTAGAATTTTTGATGCAAGCCCTAGATGTTTGATGACTACATGATGCCCTAGCCCTAGAATTGTTGATGTCTATATAATTTTTGGTTGAAGCAAGCCCTAATGGATGAAGATGCCCTAATCCTAACGGATGAAGAACATATGTGAAGGAGTCATTATGTTGACTATTCACCATGAACTTGAGGAGCTCAACTTGGTCTCCTATTTGTCAATAACAATGGAAACAAAGTTCTATTGTATAGCTCCTATTATATTTACCTTTCTAGCATGTCCAATATTTGCATATAATGCTACTTCTCTAGTAACGAAAATCATTAATTCGATATCCCACTCTGGAAGACTTAAATTGTAGAAACCAGAAACCAGAATTTAGAAACTGAAATACAGACAGCGTAAAAATTTAAATTGTACTTACCTCAACTGCGGCTGATGATTCTGCTGCTGAACTGGTACTTCTTCGATCAAATTTCGAGATGGCCAATACCACCCGACCTGACAGAGCAACCTGGTTGCCCGATCCAGAGACGCTCTCCACAGAGGCTCTCTGTCCCTCCGTGCCCAGAACTCAGATCACTTAAGGCTCTTCTGTAAAATCTCTTCTTCGGTTTTCTGCTCATCCCTCTGCTCTCCCGTCTCATCCGCCCTCTGCTATTTATCCCCCCATGCCTGGCGGTGGCCGCCCTCCCACTTGCAGCCACCGCCTCTCAGCATTGAAGGCTCTGCGATATTCTTGTTGTCATAAATTCAGTAGGTGGTAGACTTTAAGGGTTCTAGATATTATAGATGATCGATGCCCAGTCTTTATGCGGATTTATAGTTTATAACTATTTTTAAACGATCACTTTAAATATATGTTATGGTATTTGATGTTTTATAATATATGCTATGGTATTTGATGTTATATAATATATGCTATGGTATTTAATGTTATATAAAATATGTTATGGTATTTAATGTTATATAATATGTTATAGTATTTAATGTTATATAAATATGTTATAATATTTAATGTTATATATATATCTTTTAATTTTTTATAATTTGTAAAGTCTAACTATATATCATAAAGTTTTTTGTATATATATAGATATCTTCATATATTCTAAGGTTTAACATTTTTATTAATGGGTCAATTAGATGGGTTGTTACATACATTCCCCCTTCTGAAAACTTCGTCCCGAAGTTTAGAGCTTCAGGTTCAAGGTCTTAACGGACATGCCCCTTTCTATCCATGTTCCCAAGCTCTTCAAACTCATCCTATCCTTCCTAATCTCTTCTGCTCCCATCCTATCCGTCCTCTACTAGAGTATGCCATGGCGTCAATTTACTGACCTAACCATTCATACATAAGGGTAACAGCGTCGACTATACCGACCTGATTCCCAGTAGGCATCCGGCAGTCATCATCACACGTCTAGGGGAGCGTGACTCGCACAGTGCTCCCATGACTCCAGGTTCCGGAGGATAAACGGTGGGTAACACCTCCACCCCTCCAGTAGTATCAGGGCTACTACCCTATCATAGAATCACTTTGAGCTTTAACTGATCTGAGTTCTGTCTTCACGTGGCCATCTCGAAATTGAATCAATTATCTGCAATCATAGTTTATCTGCCAGCTTACCTATAATCTTACACTCACCCAGCATTTGTAAAATGTGCATCAGCATATTCAAAATAACTTATGTATTATCTACATATAACAGAATTTTGTTTATTTTCTATGCATGTATTCTGACTTTTCTATAGGTGTACTCACTTCCTGTCTTTTATTTCAGTTGCTCGTTTTGATATGCATAAAATAAAACAGATTTATACTGTTTAATTTCTACCCGAAGTAAAATCATTTGACGGTCTTAACTTTACTTCAACATTTATAATTTAGTCATATAATCACACATACTGTTTTGGTATCCATGTACCAGCAGGAATCAAACACATATCATTTTGGTATCCACGTACCAGCAGGAACTTAAACATATCATTTTGGTATCCATGTACCAGCAGGAATTTAAACACATATTACGTCATAAGGTTTCATGTTTACACAAACTTATTCAAAATGGTTCTGAGTCTCTGACAGTAGTGAAGTAAATATATACAAAACATATTGTAAAGGTCTTCAAAATGGGCATAAGTTAGGATATCTCTGACAGATGTCCTCTGTATTTTCCCAAGTTGCTGATCCAGGGCTATACTTGTCCCATTGGACCTTAACTTGGTCCACCAAACGGTTCCTCAACTGTCGAACTCTACGTTCCAGTATACGTAAAGGTTCGACCATTATGACTCCCTCGTCCGATACCTGCAATTCTCTCCACTGGATGTTATGAGATGGATCAGCTATATAATGTCTTAATACAGAAACATGAAATACATTATGAATTCTATGCAGGTGGGGTGGCAGGGCAAGACGATAGGCAACAGGTCCAACTCTTTCCACGACTTTAAATGGTCCTATAAATCGAGGAGACAGCTTTGTCCCTTTCCCGAATCGAATAGTACTTTTATTTGGTTTGATGCGG
>APFE030134025.1:0-15962 GCA_000404065.3 Pinus taeda
TATATAGTGTTTATGACTAACCTTAATGGAAAACATAGCAATGTATTAAATCACATTTCTCATTGTTATAACCATATACAATATTGTTTAGAACCACACCATATATTACATTCAGTGCAATGGAAACTATGCACATATCAACCATATACCATGTTTTAACTCCGACACATTTATATGGTTTCCCCAAACTTAGTATATAGTTAAAACCAAAACCAATCGTATGTGAATGGTGGAGTGGTGGAACTATTGCGGTTATGGTGGAACTACGTCTTAAACATAGCATAGCAACATAACCTATTGACATGTGCACAAAACATTACATAACAAATCGCATATTATGGGCGGTCGATAGAGCTGCGGACCGTGGCATTATCGTTGAACTACGTATTAAATGTAGTAGAAAATTCTCGGTGGTGATGGAATCACATTAGAGCCTGTGGAAAGAACGTTACATCCACATCAAATATAGTATGTGAACATGGTGGAGTGGTGGAACTGCGTGGCAAGTGTGAACACAGTGGAACGGCGCATCCCGTGGCATCCAATGGTGTTAAACCATAAATTTCTTTAACCGCTACATTTGTTGTTTGTGAGCATCGCTTACCATATGATTTCACACTTTAATATTAATCCACCACCATAGCTTCATAACATATGTCATTGACATGGTTTATAACATATGCCCCATTCCATTGTTTTATAAATCAAATGCACATTACATGTTTAATATATGTTATGTGTGCATTTTAATATATGGTTTTTGTTTTTAAAAATGACATTTTAATAGATACACGCCATCACCATGTAAAAATCACCTTTTAACCTATTATTTCACCTTGCAACCAAACTTGAGATATTACCACTATAACAAAGCTAGAGATCTACCACTGAGTTAAACGTGTATGTTTGCCATGTGTCGAGCAGTAAAACATTGTTTCGTCTCAAACTTCCACAAGCAATTCCTCATTCATTCAGAGGTCAAATGCACCTGTTCAAGTTGCATTGGAGTCGTTTCAGCGAGATCTACGCAATGGTGTTGCTTCCACTTGAATATAGTAACTTTGAATTTTAGGCTTTTTCTAGATCCTTGATCATCCATTGATCAATTTCGGATCATTTCCTCCCCTCTTAGACCTTTTGGACCACCAAAAGCCTAAAGTTCCATAAGACCAATGTGGGTTCCATTTTCCTACTTGTCCGGTATCTTTCCACTCTGTTATGAACCTGTACACTTTACTCATCCATGCAATCATCAGCAAAACACACAAACTACAGAATATATCAAGTCCTTTTCCATCCACATCTACATTCATATTTGTTGTTAATATCCAAACACCACTAAACAATAATAAACCCATTAACAACATTAAAAGTATTGACATAGCTAAAACCATACCCTACTTTCCTTTCATAGATGAAACAAAAATGAACTTATCACGCTACAAGTCTTGTTGATGTACAATTTTGGATTTCTTAAGCAAAGTTATCTGTTTGTAATTAGCTTTAATGATCCCTTGCTTAAGTTCTTTAGATTGTACAACAACACCTTTCCTAGCATAAGCTGCTTGTTTTAACTGCTCAACTATAAAAACAGATTTATCGCTTTTGTGTGATGAGAATGTACAACATATTCAACTCCTTTTTTGAACAAGTGATACTGATTAGCTTTCCTGTAAAAGATCGCTTTTATATCATATAAATACGGGCTGCCCAAGACCATCCCACGTGTATCTAGTTTTACCACATCACATGTCACCTTATCCTTAAATTGAGAAGTTATTGCAAATGGTAACATGCATTTCTCAGTTACTCACAATTTATGATTTCTTCTCATACAAATTAAAGTGTACTGTTTATGATGCTTTATGGTTTTCAATCCCAATTGCTTAACAGCTATTTCTGAAATTAGGTTAGTTTGAGATCCACTATCCAACAACGTGTCGATATTTGTATGTTTCATAACAACCCTTATATGAAATAACTTGCCTCTAGAGTTGTTAGAATCATTACCTTTGTCGGATTTACCAGTGATAATCAATGATGTGATCTGTGTCTCATTGCCTGAATCTAACCCTAGGCCCAATGGTTTCATTGTTGCTGCAACCTTTTGCTTCCCTTTTCTAGCCCACTTTGGTTTATTTTTGGGATGCCATTGCCAACAGTGATCCTCGTCATGGCCCTCTTTCTTGCAATGTTTACAAGAGATATTTTTCAACCTCCTTCTTGCCGAAGTTTACTTTCTTCACTTTCCCTTTTCCCTTGCTTTCCATTCTGGCTGTCGATTCTGATGATACCCCAACTCCCAAATTACCTGCTTCAATGTAAGTCGCTTGTACTACCACTTCATCCAAGTTAGTAGGACTGAACATAAATACAGTATTGCGAACATACTCAGGTAATCCTCCTATGTCTTTCATTAGATTTTCTTGAGTATACAAAGGAATATCTAGCATCAATGCCTTCTTACAAAACTCATTTGTATATTCCTGCACTGAATGACCTTTCCTTACTTTTAGTCCTTGCCATTCTGTTAAAGATTTTTCCTTATATCCCAATGGATAAAATTGTTTTCTAACTGCAGTAATAAAATCAAAACATGATGGAAAAATCTTACCGATATGCTAAGTGCCTTTCGGTAACTTACTCTGCCACCAAATCAATGTTGTGCCTGCTAAACGAAGCGATGTAAGTCTGATTTTGACTTCATCTTCAGTGATCTATTGCACACCACAGTAGACCTCCATTTTCCTTACCCAGTTGTCAAGATTATCGACATCAAATTCTCCATTGTACATGGGTAACTCAAACTTAACATCGAGTTTCAATAACGGTTTCGAAGTTTCAAGTGGATTCAAGAGAGAAGTGATAGGGTCTTTTTGATCGCCTTCATCTTCTTTTCCAGATTGTGATGTATTTCCTTCTTCATCTTAGACTTTGTTGTCTTAAACTCTCGATCCATTTCTTCGACCATGGCTCACAAGGTCATGAAAGCATCTATGAAACCTGCATCAAATCCAAATGGATAATCACCGCTTCCTTCTTCAGCCATCTCTTGTCCTCAAGTTGTCCTTCTCCTAGAGCCAACCTCTGGATCTCCTGCAACAAGTTATCCTTCACCAAGCTTTGATTTTTTCTTGGTGATCATGCACACTTCAAATCACAATTAACAACAACCTGCTCTGATACCAAATGATCCCAAAAAGATATTTAATTGAAATTGTGATTTATTAACTGTTAGAAAGTGTTATTACATGATTTAAAAACACCATTAAATACATAAGCATGGATAACTGTTAATAAATTTTGCAGCATATTAGAACAGAAAACCATGAGAAGAAAAGTGACACAAGAGATTATTAACGGAGTTATCTTCAAGCCTACATCTCCAAGCCTTCGTCTTCAATGGGGAGGCCTCTATATTAGAAATTCAAAGCCAAAAAAATACATCAAAGCTAAATCAACTAGATCCTTGGCTGGTACAGTTGTGTTCTACTCGATCTCAGAAATCCAACGCAACTAACTACTCAGAAAAAGACCTCTTACAACTCCCGAAATAAACCTACAAAGTTTTGCCTCCAAAATCCCCAAAGCTGCACTAAAACTCTTCTCTGCTCTACAAAATGTCACAACTCCTCTCCACCCTTCATGGCATTACATTACATGTATATATAGTGTTGGTGACTAACTTTAATGGCAAACATAGCAATGTATTAAATTACATTTTGCATTGTTATAGCCATATACAATATTGTTTAGAACCACACCAAATATTACATTCGGTGCAATGGAAACTATGCACATATCAACCATATACTATGTTTAACTCGGCGCGTTTATCCCGTGGCATCCGACAGTGTTAAACCATAAACTTTGTTCATCGTTTCATTTGTCGTTTGTGAGCACCGCTTACCATATGATTTCACACTTTAATATTAATCCACCACCATAGCTTCATAACATATGTCGTTGACATGGTTTATAACATATGCGCCATTCCATTGTTTTATAAATAAAATGCGCACTACATGTTTAATATTTGTTATGTGTGCATTTTAATAGATGGTTTTTGTTGCTGCTCCAACCCGTCTCAATGCAGGAAGTAGAAGATGGGATGACCCAACTCCAGGATGGCAAGGCACCAGGTCCTGATGTCTTCACCACCAACTTCTTTCATGAGTTATGGGAGCTCATCAACATAGAGGTTTGGGAACTAGTGGAAGAATCAAGATCTATGCACTGGATTATCCCCTCCCTAAATGCTACTTTCATAGCATTAGTCCCCAAAGGGGATGAATCAAATACACCAGACAAATATAGGTCGATTGCATTATGCAATGTCATCTACAAACTCATCTCCAAAGTATTGGTGAACCGGCTCAAACCTCTACTCCCTCTTCTCATCTTGCCGGAGCAGACTGGATATGTAGAAGGGCGTCAGATAATGGATGGCATTATTCTTTCAAACGAAGTGATCCACTCCCTGAAACTACTCAAAAATCCAGGTATGATTCTAAAGCTTGATCTCTCCAAAGCTTTCGATAAACTTAGTTGGGAATATATTCATCAAATGTTATTGGCTTTTGGCTTCAATGCCACATGGACAAGGTGGATAATGAATCTCATCACCTCTCCCTGTTTCTCGGTCCTGCTCAATGGTTCTCCCTCTGCGCCCTTTCGCCCCTCTAGAGGTATTCGTCAAGGGGATCCCCTATTCCCCCTTCCTTTTTGTCCTCATGGCAGAAGGACTTAGCTGTCTACTTCACCATGTTATCTCCTCTCATGCTCTAAGGGGTATCTCTCTACATGGTCTCCATCCTTTATCCCATCAACAGTTTGTAGATGATAGAATGCTTTTTGGCCATCCCTCATCCCAAGAGCCAAAAGCCTTCAAAGCCATGCTCTCTCTATTCTCTGAAGTCTCTGGAACCTATATCAATGCATCCAAATCCCAACTTTTCTTTTTCAATACCCCAGTCACCACTCAAAAAAACATTGCTCGAATTCTGGGATTCTCCATAGCAGCACTTCCCTCAAAATACTTGGTGGCTCCTCTGCTGGACTCGGCCATTAAACATGCTTCCTGGAGGATGCTTCTCGACAAATTGGAAGCAAGACTTTCTTCCTGGACTTTCCGCTCACTCAACATAGCTAGCAGACTCATACTGATCAAATCTGTTCTCCAAGCTATGCCTTTGTATCTTTTCTCTATTTTGGCAGCACCCAAATGGGTTCTCAAGGCAATCTGCAATCTTCAAAGAAGTTTTATGTGGGGCTCCATAGGGCTCAATAGGAAATGGGCTCTTGTCAATTGGAAAGAAGTCTGCCAGCCAAAATCAAATGGTGGGATCGGATTAAGGGATCCTCTCCAAAGCAACAATACGATGGGAGCCCGGATATGGTGGAATTGGATTGCCAAACCACACATCCCCTGGGCATGGCTCTGGCAAGAAAAATATGTGCCAGGAAGTCAATGGGACGATCTCATAAGAATCAGCACTACCATTCCAAGATCCATGATTTGGAATGCCGCCAAGCTTCACAGCGCCTTCATACAAGAGCATAGCTTCTGGGAAATCCACTCAGGCACCACAGCTAGGTTCTAGGAGGACTCATGGCAGCAGCTCCCAAAATTTGCCTCTCTCTTCCACAAGCCAATCTGGCAGGCTTCTATGCAGCAAGCCAATCTCACTCATGTTTATCAATTCTGGCAGCATCAACCGTCTCAAGAATTTAAATTATGGAAACCCGCTAGCACCTGGCAGACCAATTAGCAAGAAGAAACCTACACAGAAACTGAACATGAGTTAAATCATAGAAGAATCAAGCACTCGAATCAGCAGGACAAACTAAGATGGGGACATACGCCAAAAGGCATGTTCACCACCAAGGAAGCATACCAATTACGCTACTCTAACACTCATACAGCAAAGGATCAACTCTGGGATCAGGTTTGGCGACCAGGACTCTGGCCTAAGGGTTCCACCTTTCTATGGCTCTTAGGTAAGAGGCGTATCCTTAGGATAATCTACAAAAAAGGGGATTCATTGGACCATCGAGATGTCCCAACTGCAATCTCAACTCAGAAACCATCTTACATCTCATGGACACTTGTCCACTAGCTACTCAGTTATGGGAGAAAATTGATCAATGTAATAGAAGATCAGGAAAACGACAGGGGGACATAGCAGATACCATAAGAACATGGCCAAATCACCCTTTCCATAGCTCTCTGCTAAACTCGTTGTGGAACATTATCCTAGGCTTTCTCTACTGGATACTATGGAAGGAAAGGAACAATAGAGTCTTCAACAATAACAACAGGCCGATAGAAACGCTATGGCTTTTCCTGAAGAAAAATCTCCAAGAAACTTTGGCTATTTGACATTGGCAAGACACAGATTTTCCGGACTCTCCTCAGGAGCGCCTCATCATGAAATCTTGGAATCTCGATCTGTCCTACTTGACCCGTGTCAAATCCCGTCCCCCAACCAGTTCTGCCTCCCCTTTCAAGTGGTCCCCTCCTGCCTCAAGCTCTTATAAATTGAACTTTGATGGGGCAGCCAAGGGCAATCTTGGGCCGGCTGGTTATGGAGGGGTCTTCAGAAATGAAAAAGGAGCAGCATTGCATATCTAATATGGAACGATTGGCAAAGATACCAACAACGTTGTGGAATTGGAAGGTCTGTGGAAAGGGATTTGCATTGCAGACCAAAAAAACTTCTTCCCGCTAGAGGTAGAGGGAGACTCCCTTATCCTAATTACTACAGCTCCAAGGATTCAAGCAGGCACCTCGGCAGCTAAGATAGCTTCCAGTTGGAGGTTGCTCAGTAGATTGGAAACTCTGGAGGAAAGGCTCAGGCGCTCCCATAGTATCACCTTCAGGCATGTAAGGCGCACAACCAATAAGGTAGCAGATAGATTGGCCAACCAAGGGGTCAACCAACAGCTCCCTTCCTTCCCAGGTCCTCTTAGTGCCTCAGATGATGCACAACTCAAACAGGAATGCACTTCTTTGGTGCTACAGGACTACCTGATCCCTGATGCGGGTGTTTGAAATGAGACATGGTACGAAGGCAGCGCGTCGACTGGGCAGGTGGCAGCCCAGTTGCGCCATATGTTATTGCAATGGGACGACACGCTGTCCTCGCACACCTACATTAAATGCAGCATTCGCCACACCTCTCCAGCTCCCAGTTCATAGCACGATGGTGGTCCGGTTGTTCGTCACTCCTGCACTACTACTCCAGGCCTTCAACTCTGTAATGGTTGCTGCTCTGGGCGATTATCTGTGCCATTTAGTCAGCCTGTCTCTGCTAGCTTGGTTCTACCGCTCGAATCTGGCTTCAAAGGTTCACAGTGTCACTTGGTCTATGTTTCCGTCTCACTCGACACATCCACTCCTCAGGCACCTCCCTCTCTGCATTCACCTTTGTTTCTGCCTCTATCTGCGCATCAAATCTCGCCCCTCGGTGCTTCCGCCCCTCTGTGCTTTCACCCCCCTGTGACATATCCTGGTTCATCAATATGCCGCGCGAACGACTCAGACTAGAGAGTAGGCGGGGCGGCTCACGAGGTCGTGCCATTCATTAGCACTCCTCCACCACCTCGGACCCATCCTCAGACGCGCTGGAGTCTGGTCGAGCTAATTACCCGGCTACCAGAAGTGGCAGGGGAAGAGGTAGAGGGCGTGCTAGGAATGACGTCTGTGAGCACAGTGCACATCCCACTGCCCGTTTCCACATTCCATGCTCCTTGGCGAACTCCTCCTTTGTAGTCTCAGTCACGATTGAAAAATGTGAGAACGCGGCTCATCTTAAGGCCCCGGCAGAGCGGAGGCGGGCCAATCCCAATGTCGACCAGCGCCAAGTCACAAGAGGCCTGTCCGCTGTGAACCCTGAAGCTGGTGCAAGTCCAAGCGCACCGGCAAGAGAAGCGGTCCATCTGTCAGACTCAAGTGACTTAGAGCAATTTGGGTGCAATATTGTTGAGGAACAATTGTCTACCTCAGTTGACCAATGAACCAACCAACGCCTCAGTTTTTGTTCTGCAACCGAAGTAGGAGTTCACCTCCCTTTCAATCTACTGCATCCGTGCTTGTTTCAGGTCTTTGTCAACTCCACTTGATGGAGTATGTCATTGTTTTGTTTATGTTGGAGTCTGTTTTAGTTCTGTTTATGCTGGAGTCAGCAAAGTTTAACCTCGTCATGAATTTTTGCGTGGTTATTTTTGGGGTTTTTGGAAAGGTTAATATTCTTGAAATTTATCCACTCTGATGTAAGTCTATCGCTGGCTCCATAGTCAGGATGACGAGAATTACTCTGTCAAATGCCATCCTCCAACCAAGAATCTTCGAGGCTTGCCTCGCTGTAACAATTTTTGTATAATAATAGGAGTAGACCAATTGAGAAAAAAAAATATATGGCTTTTGTTTTTAAAAATAACATTATAATAGATACATGCCATCGCCATGTAAAAAACACCTTTTAACCTGTTATTTCACGTTGCAACCAACCTTGAGATATTACCACTGTACTTGATTGTCTTCTTAATCATGTACTTGCCTTCTTCTTCATAGAGTCACCATCATCATGTCCTTGATTTCCTTCTTCATCACCTTGTCTTCTTCAACATATGGTCACCATCATTTTGTAGTCTTCATTATTAGGATCACCGGAGGTAAGGACATCAAGCTTCACATCATTGGAGGTAGGACATGCCATCACGTGTATTTCTTCTAGGCCTTCATCAAGTATAGAGATATGGTAGCATTTCATTATGATCAAGATACATGATTGACACTTCATTTGTGTCTTCATCACTTAAACAAGAGTTGTAGTCATCCTCTAGCATCTTCAAGAATATTTTCCATCCCGGTCACTATCATATCAACAATTGAAATCAATGACAACCTAGATTAACAGTGGGATGAAATGGTCCTTGGAAAATGTTCACTTGTTCAATTTAGCAGTCTTAGTATACTTCAACTAAGAGCCTAATTCTTTGCATAGAGTCAATAGGAACATTCAACTTTAACACATTGTACCAAGCCACCAACGAAGGACCCACAAATGGATACATTGTATATGATTAATTGTGCAAGTTGTTGCTTGATCTAGAAATTGTTAAGTGAAGAGAGCTTCATTCTTGTTCTCATATTAGTTTTCTTCCATGAGAACCTGCTAAGGGTAGATGGAGGTTGAATGATTAACATTAATATCTAGGTATGCATCATCAATGTCAACACTTATATCATTTGATGTTGTTCAATAAGATAGGCATTGACCTTTTTGGCCTACAAGTAACAACATTCATTATCAAAATGGCAATATCTCTTATTGATAGAATCATTGTTTCTCCTCCCCTTTGCTAGTCAAGCTAGGTGTTTCTTGATTATGAGCAACAATGATCAACTCACCATCTTGGAATATATTTAGGAGGGATGATCCAAGAAGGAAATTGGGAAGAGCTTGAGCTTTTTGTCAATGTGAGAAAGAAAACCTAAAGTAGACTTTATGAAAAATGGTTTGCTTTTGATGTTTAGTTGTAAAAGGTGGCTACATCCTCCATTGGATGGCACATCTTTTCACATCCTACAGTCCCAACCCTCCCCTCCAAATTGATAGTCTATGATAATAACATCTAAGAGATAACTCACAATCCTTGTCGAAGGAGAAAAATGACATAGAATAACTCAGAGTGCTTATCAAAAGAGAAAACTGACATAGTGTGAGGGTTCTTTGATTATTATAATTCAGTTCAATTATTTAATTCCTAAAATAGGATATGAAAATTTCATCGTGATGACATGGAAAGGGGTTTTGACCCTTCTTTTATATCTACATGCTTTTTTTTTTTTAATTAACAAACACTATAGTGGATTATATTTTTGCTTCGATGACATGGATTGTGCTTTTGTTGTCTAGTCATAGCCTTTTTTGTCTTGTTGTAAAAGCTGGAGCATCTTTCCACATTATGAAATATGAGTCCTCCTTTGCAAATGTAATTGGTATCAACATCTAAGAGATAAATATAACCAACATTGCAGTCCCAACCCTTCACTCTTAATAAAATTGGCAATATGTGATAGTAAAGTGCGAGAGATAATTGGTGTTGCTTATGAAACAAGTTAGATCAATAGTCAAGGATCTTGATTGCTTTAATTCAATTCAATTTTTAACTTCATATTGGCGTTGGCATTGTAGTGCCTCTCCTCCTCCTCTTAGAGTTTCCTGCATTGTGTGGATTTATTAATTCTTCAACATATAGTTGTTGAGATAGGAGAGATTACATTTCGGAATATGGGCTTTTGGCATTAAGAAACTAGTAAACGACATCTTGAACAAATGTGGCAAAGGAAAGAACCAATTATAGAAACCCACAAAGAAACATTAAAAGTGGAGTAGGAATAAAATAATTGTGATCTTGAACTAATTTCGTAGCAAAGGAAGTAGATGTCTTTCTGAAAAAAAAGATAGGAACATGAAAAGAAAATGTTTCCAGTTGAGCAAAGGGGTAAAGGAAACAACTTGAGCTTTTGAGACACAGTGTATAGGTATGTGTCCAACGGTGTTAACACAAGCTCATATTAACATTCTTCAAGTTGTTGCTAACTACCTAGAACGATGTTTTTTTTTTGTAAGTTGAGTAGGTCCTTTTCTATTAACATAAAAACAGTATTTACAAAAATCTTGGTGGTCTCACCCCGCCCCGAAAGGAAACCAAGTATCTTGACCACACAAAATTTTTCCCAACAAAACACAATTTAAAGTATCCAGCTGATCAAAACCATACGTCATGTTCAGAAACTGTTTCAATATCTATACTGATACCTATATCCTACGTTCTATAGATAGAACAGCTACATAATACACGCCTACAGTGAAACAGAAAAAACAAGACAGAACGCGAGAGCATAAAAGAAGCATTGGAGCTCTACTTATCAGGCTCAGCTTGCTGGACTGATTCCTTCTTAACCAGCACTCCGCTTGCCACGAGCTAATGCTGCAGATCCTCCAGTCTTTTTTCTTGCAGAAGCATGGTGATGACTATGTCTTTCAATTCCTTTTTAACATTTGGAAGACTCTGAACCATCTCTGCCATCTCTTTGGCTACCTGTTCTAAGGCTTTTGCCATAAGCCTTTTCATGACCCAATATAAGTGGAGGGATTGCTTATAGAGGGTCATTCTCCCTCTGGTATGGCCAGGGTCAGGCATAATGGCACTCCAGTCTTCCATCTCTTCTTCAGAAGGAGCCTGAATGGCTTCTTCTTCCCAGTGCTCCATGATTCTTCTGATCTTGGGGTTAAAATTCACCCTATAATCCTGCTCTGTGATTCTAATTCTGTCTACAATTGTTTGTCTTGTCTGCCGATCACCGTTACCCGCTTCCGGTTCAGAATCCGCCTCCGGGGTTGGGCTGCACTGCCGCCCTCTCCTTCCTCTTCTCGCCACCGGGTCCCTTCTTCGGCGTCCACCACGGCCTCTTCAACCTCTGCCTCCTCTACCTCTGCCGCGCGGGCCACCCCTGCCTCTGCCTGTGGAGCGACCTTCGCCTTCCTCTGCATGCTCACTATCCTCCTCTGGCAGACGTTTCCACCGCATTTTCCATGGGTCCTCGGCCTGAATTCCTTTCTGCTCATCGCTCTCCTCCTCAGAAATCTCTAGAACCTGTCTATTTCGATTACCTGCATCCTCCACTTTTTGTTTGCCCTTCCTATCAGCTACGGGATTGCGCTGGTCTTAAGCCCCCCCCCTGCGCGTCCATCGTCTCACACTTCCACTTCCTTCCGCCTCCATTTGTCTCCGTCCTCTGTAAACTTCACCACCTTCTTGCCTTACAGGATCCTCCAGACTGCACCAGCTCTCAGGGAAACAGCCAACAGGTGTCTTGCATTTCTCATAACCAAAAGCCCGTCGCCTTCCTTCGCTCTTTAAATGCAGCTGTGCTTTGGTATCATTACCGGAGTTGTGGTTCCAGACAGTCCCGAGACCCTCGTCATGATGGCACCTCCACCTCGCCGGCCTTCCGTCCTGTCCCGTAGACATACCACCTGCTCGACTGATCCAAGGATCTGCAACCTTCCACTGCCAGCCGCTCCACTTCCCTATTGCATTCATATCTTGATCGCTGTCGACAGTGACCCTCTTCGTGCGCCGCCGAAACATCTCCGTCCTCATTGCCAGCTCATCCAGCCCGATCGAGCGATCAGTTACCTCCTATAGGAAGCTTGGATGCTTCTTCATGATCCTGTTGTAAGATTGTTTTGAGGCCATCCCAGCTGTGATCCCTCTCTAAAGAAGACCAACTTCGATCCAGTTTACTGCCTGCTTCCTTGCTACCCCAGTTTGCGAGGAAATCTGCTGCCTTGTTCCCATCTCGTCGAACATGCTTGATGATTTTATAATCAATCTTGTTTAGCAATTCTTCAATGTCTTTGATGATGGCTGCTGTTCTCCAACTTTTAGCCACTTTATCCCACCTCTGCCCATCCTTGAGTTTCCGCAACATTTCAATCGTTATTTGCGAATCCCCTTCTATTTCCAGGTTCAGGTACCTATTTCTTACAGCTATGCTCAGGCCCTCGTGAACAGCCCAAAGTTCAGCTTCATTGTTCGTCATCTCTCCTCCCCATTCCGCAAAAACCCATCTGGTTTTCCTTTCTCCATCCCGGAAGATACCTCCAAGACCTGCCGCACCTGGGTTACCCTTTGAAGCTCCATCGAAGTTTAGTTTAATGGAGTGGACTCCAGGGTAGATAAAACGACTTGGACTTTGAATCTGTGGATTTCTTTGTTTTTCCTTTCTTGGATAGAGCAGACTGAATTCAAGGTTTAGCAGTGAGGCTATTCTCCCTTCCTGTTGGTCCATCTTCCAATCGTCCTCCTCCCACCTGTCGGAGAGCACAGTTTCCCTGATTGCTTTACTTATCTCTTCCCAAACTTTTTCTGGTCTACTATTTTGCCCCCTAAAAATTCTTTTATTGCGTTCCTTCCATATGAACCAGATTACAAAGCCAACTGCTAGGCTCCATATTCTTCTGACCACTTTACTTTGGAATTGTCCTGTTCCCCATTGTCCTATGGTCAATCGAATGTTCGTCTGGTCTCTCATTGTCCTACCAAAAAGACCTCTGATATTTTCCCATATGTGTTCTGCAAAAGGACACGTATTTAGAAGATGTCCTTGATTCTCTGCGTCTCTATTACACAGGCTGCATCTGGACGGGCCTTGGAAACCCCTCTTAATAATTTTATCCCATGTTAAAATCTTTCCTTTTCTGACCAACCAGGAAAAGATTGTAACTTTTGGCCACCATTTTCCATCCCATATCTTCTTCCAATCCTGATCTTCTTCCTCCTGATTCTGCCTTGTGCCCAGGAAGTATGCTTCCTTTACTGTGAAAGACCCTCTCATTGTTTTGCCCCATCTCAGGATGTCCTCTCCAGTCCTGTTTCGTATTTTCCTGAGGTCCATTTCTCTTAAATTTCTTCCTTTATTTCCCTATTTATGTTGTCGGTCCATTCTCCCAGTTTTTTCCACTTTCTCCACATTTCCCTGTTCTCTTCTTCCACCCAATAGTCCTTGACATTATTCAGCCCTAACCTCTGAGCTCTCTGTTGCAAATCTTGAAGGGTTTGTATTTCATTCATCTTTCTTTTTTGCTGCCATCCCTCTTCCCAGAATTTCGCTTTTTCTCCTCCCCGAATCTCCCAGAAAGCGTGCTGTTCAATCAGATCTCTGTTCTGGCTGGCCAGGTTCCAAATTGATGACCCGTTTGGGGTAGTTTGGATTCGCAGTTTTTCCTCTATTTGTTCCGGCATGTTATATTTGTATTCCCAGATCTTCTTCCATACATCTGTCCCTCCTTGCATCCACCTCCACCATAATTTAGCCCCAAGAACCTTATTTAAAGTTTCCGGATCCCTCACCCCCAAACCTCCTTCTTCCTTCCTTTGGATCAGATTTGCCCAGGAAACGAGGGCCCATTTTCTCTATTGAGCTGGTCCTCCCCATATAAACTTTCCAAAAATCTCCCTGAGCTTTGCACAGACTCCTTTCGAAGCTGCTCTTATGGATAGGGTATATATTGGAATTGACTGGAGAACTGCCTTTAGGAGGACTATACGGCTGGCGATGTTCATAGATCGGAACACCCAGTTTGATAACCTCCTCTTTATTTTGTCAAAGACCTCCTGCCAATTCTTCATGCGTGTTGGATGGATGTCCAGTTGATTGCCTAGATACTTTGTGGGAAGTTCTCCTTGTTTGAATCCCAATGTTCTTGTGAGATGAGCTTTTATTGCCTCCGGGGTATTAAAAATGAAGGTACACGATTTATCCTTGTTGATCTCCATGCCAGACGCTTCTGAAAAGACCTCCAAAACTTCCTTGATTATTCTGACTTCCCTGAGGATGACTTCTCTGAATAGCATTATATCATCAACAAATTGCTGATGTGTGATGGCTAAATTGTTTCCCCAAAGCTTTAAGCCTTTGAGCTTATTTCTCCTAGATTCTCTTTTTATGATTCGCCCAAGACCATCTGCTGCCAGGATAAAAAGAAAGGGTGATAAAGGATCACCTTGCCTTATCCCCCTAGAGGCGTTGAAGGGTTTTGAAGGATTACCATTGACCAGGATTGAGAACAAGGGGGTGGAGATCATACTGAAAATCCAATCAATCCATCGCTTTTCAAAACCGTATGCTTCCAGAACCGCACAGAGATATTTCCAGTTCAGGCGATCATAAGCCTTTGAGAGGTATAGCTTAATCATCATTCCTTTCCTCTTATGTTGATTGAGGGAGTGAATCATTTCTTGGGCCACCACTAAACCATCTAGAATTTGCCTTCCTTCAACAAAACCCGTTTGTTCAGGAGAGATAATGCTTGGGAGGAGCGGTTTCAATCTTTTTGCCACCAGCGTTGCAATTATTTTATAAATAACGTTGCACAGAGCAATTGGACGGAATCCTTGAGCTTCTTCCGAATTATTATTTTTCGGAATTAAAGTTAAAAAGGTGGCATTCATACCTGACCACATTCTTTGCTTTACCCGGGATTCTTTGACCACTTCCAGGATGTCCTGTCCAAGGAATTTCCAGCCCGCTTGATAAAATTCTGCCGTGAAGCCGTCCGGGCACGGTGCCTTTCCTTTCTTCATGTTCATAATTACCTCTTCTACTTCTGCTAGAGTTGCTGCGCGCATGAGTCCTTTGTTCTGTTCCTCTGTGATCATCTTTGGAATTTCCTTGCAGATTTGATTAATTGCTCCCCCTCTATCATTTTGGGATTCGGTAAGGATCCCCTTATGGTAGTCATTTAGGACTTGCTCTATTCCATCTTGTTCTATTACTTTCTCTCCTGCTTCATTTTTAATTGAGAAGATTCGGTTCCGTTGTCTATGTTGAATCATTGCTTGGTGGAAGAATTTAGTGTTCCTCTCTCCTTCCCGCAACCAATTTATTCTGGACTTCTGTCTCCATAGGATCTCCTCCTGCTTTCTCCTCTCCTCCAGTTGGCTTATTAATCTGCTCTCTTCCTTGCACTTTTCTTCAGTTCTTCCCTCCAGGATTATTTGCTGTTGTATCTCCTCCATTGCCCTTTCGAGTTTTTGTTTTTCCTCGAAGATATTCCCAAAGTCCTCCTTATTCCATTTTCTGATTTTATGTTTTATTTCCTTAAGTCTTAATTGGAAAGTATGCATTTTGCATTGTCCTCTGACTTGACTTTGTAACCACCATTCTTCCAGTTTATTAAGGAAATCCGGGTTTCTGAGCCAAAAGGATTCAAAACGGAAGGGTTTCTTGCTTTTGATTTTTTTAATGTCAATTTCCAGACTAATCGGCCAATGATCAGAACCTAAGCCTGGGAGGATTTTGGCCTCTATGAAAACATATTTATTCAGAACTTGCTCAGAGAGAAGGAATCTATCCAGTTTTGAGGCAATCTGATTCCTGCCAC
>APFE030134038.1:24058-76267 GCA_000404065.3 Pinus taeda
CATAAGTAAAGAGGGGGTTTTCAACAGTTCATTGAGATGGCCACTGTTGGTTTTTACGATCAACATAGGTTGGATGAAGCTTCCAACTATGTCATTTGGAAGGCAAGGATGCCCTACCTACTAGATGAATATAGTCTCAAAGCTTACATTGATGATGTAGTGGTAGTTCCCCAAGATGCATATTAGCAAAAAGAATACAAGAAAGAGATAGTGTGGGCGAAGAGGTTGATCTTGGATGGAGTCTGGGATCATATTGTCTCACATATAGCTGGAAAAGATACTGCCAAACAAATGTGGGATGCTTTCTCCACGTTATACCAGGGAACTTCCAAGCAACAAAGGATGTTTCTTGAGTAGAAGCTAAGATGCATCTGGATGCAGAAGGGCGAAGGCATAGATCCATTCCTTACTAGGGGGTACACATTGAAAAACATCATAAAATTTAACCAAATTATAAATTTATTATAATTATTATGAAAATAATTCATATTAAACATATACATTTCAAAAGACATGTAACAATATTTTTAACCATGGAGATTCACATCCACCTCATCATGGAAATTATTAACTTCTAAATAACTATTATAATACCATGGGCAAACCATAGGCTATCAATACCACATGTCAGTTTCTTTAATATGACATTTTATTTAATTAAATACTTTGAGATAAATTAATTAAAACAATTTTTAACTATTTGATTTGAGACTTTTGTGATCCATCTTATTTTCTTTAATATGACATTTTATTTAATTAATTACTTTGAAATAAATTAATTAAAACAATATACTTTTGTGATCCATATTGAATTTTTGAAATCTATTTTCCAATTAATCACATCATCAATATTTGTTGGTCGACATTTCAAACCCTTTGATATGGTTCATTTAGTTGCAGAGGATGAACCTTTTTGGTCGACATTTCAAACCCTCTGATATGGTTCATTCGTTGCAGAGGATGAACCATATTAAAGAGTTCTAATGTCCACCAACAAATAGTGATGATGTGATTAATCCAAAGTAAATTTCAAAAATACAATGTAACTAACTTGGAGATAAATCTTAAGTCTTCATCTATGAATATTACTATGAATTTTCCAACATATTCTGTGAAAGTTAAATCTTTACCATCCACCTAATAATTATTGACAATTAAATAAACACACCTATAAACATAATTATTATAATATATTGGCAATTGAATTTTATTTTGGAATAATTCACATTTTGAAAATATTTATTATTATAGCTTTATATAAATATAATATAATGTATTTGAATATTTTGTTTATTAATAATTATAAATTGAATTATATATATGTTGGAAAAAGAGTTGTATCATAAAATGATAAGTATATGAAGATAGATTTTGAATCATTTTTTATTTGGAAAATATAATTCCTACGTGTCTTAATTATGATTTTCATATTCTTTAAGAGTTGGTTCGATGATTCATAGTTTAGTGTTTCGTTAAAATATTTGCTAAACTAAATAATTGTGTGGTGAAGATAGAAATTCTATCTTCAACCAATAGTTGAAGGATTTAAATGTATATTTAATATAATGCAATATAATGTTTTTATTGTGCAACTAGTTTCTCAAATTATTATCAGAGCCAATTTGGGGGATGGGCTTGGCCCTAGCCCAAGGGTATAGGGAGATTGTAGTTTGTCACCGCCTATTTTGTGGTAGTGTGTTGGTTTACATATAAAAGCGATAAAATGAGTCTATTTCGTAGGAGCAACAATCACCTTATTGCAATCTGAGTGAAGATGTATTCTATGGCTGTTTTGGGGTTTCAATTATCAACAGAAGGAATGATACACTATAGATCTGCATTTGTTGGAGGTCCCGTTCCATAACCAGATAAAAAAATACTGATGCGTTATCTTTGTTCCTCGCTCGGCTGATGCTTACTTTATTAAATCTCTTGAATTCGTTGTATTTTTTGTACTACAACTAATGAAACCGAGCTTCACATCACACGCCTGAGCTGGCTTCATGTCCGAATCAAAAGACACAGTGGATCTGGAGGAAAAGGGGCATTACAATGAAAGGGAGTGACTTCTAATAATCAATTTTCTTCCTTTGCAGGTCCTCGACAATTTTCCTTTTAGGGGATGAGAGAATCCACCTGTAGGGGATCAGTTGACAGAGAGCCAAAATAAAAATTGTTGTTTAAAGAGTGATCAAACATCAGCATTCGTTTTGGAGGTCGGCGTGCCAACATATCTCCACTCCACACATTTCTTAGTGTCTTCGTGCAAATCGATCCGTTCTCTGTGGACAGTCTTGTTGATGGACTCAAAGAAGTCGTGACCGTTATTATGCTGGACAAAGTATAAAAAAC
The DNA here is from genome assembly GCA_000404065.3 of Pinus taeda. NCBI lineage: Eukaryota > Viridiplantae > Streptophyta > Pinopsida > Pinales > Pinaceae > Pinus > Pinus taeda. Next base: position 26,411 of record APFE030134038.1, read on the forward strand.
CGCATCCTCTTGTCATGCAGAGATCACACCAGTATTATTGTGCGGGGCTAAGCGATGAGTCTTAGATCCCTTTGCTTCAATTTATATCACTGGTCGGTGGATGGCTAATGCCCACATTTGTTTTACGGTGGATTTATAGTCAGAGGAACCTAAGGAGTTGAAAAAGCACCTGCAGGACTTAGGTGAGAATGCTATAAAACCTTCACAATTGCGACGAGAATAATGTTATACGCGGGTAGTTGAGTTTTGTGGGTGAGTCCATTATGAAGATTGTCAATACGGAATTTGGAGTTCGGAGAGGCTTATGGAAAGCACATTATAATTCCCATGGGCAATCAAGCTTGATACAAAAGTCATTAGAGTGCAAGAGAATAGACAAGTCATTTTTTTTAATAAGTTTTTAATTATGTTTAATATTATTATGATTTGTATTTTAAGAAGTGAAAGTGCAAGAAAAATTAGTTTAATGGTCCGAAGTTATTTATAGAAGGAATCAAGTGCAGGTAAAATCTTAGTATGGATAGTTATCAAGTTAGTTTGGTAGTTGTGGATCTAGGGAATGATCCCTCATTTGTTGAAGATGTGATAGTGGTATTTTGGTGAGGTTACGGGACATTATGAGATTTTGTTCAATAATTGAATTCCGGAGATCCATGATTTAGGAGTTCGAGAGTGGAAATCGAGAATCCAACTTGTAAGCTACACCTTTACGAGGGTTATGAGACAGCTTGATGGAATTAGTAGGCTAGAAGATTTAGAATTGATGATGATGATGATGGAGAAATATGTAGTTATAATGGTTGAAATACCCATGTATGCAAAGGACATCATACTGGTTGTTGCAGCGGTTGGGCATCCATGCATTAGAGTGGACGGTTTGTTGATTGAGATTGAAACAAGTAGTCATTAAGAGAGGGACTTGGAAAACATAATTCGTATTTGTCTTAGTTGTGATGGTTTCCTATATTTTAGTACTTGTTTAAATAATTCTTAGTTTAGTGTTTGGTTGAGAACTTTATGATTGTGTGGTGAAATAGAATTTCTATCTTCAACTAATATTTGATGAATTTAAATGTATATTTAATATAATGCAATATGAAATTTTTAGTAAGTTTCTCAAATCCTTTAAGAAATGTCTCCAGAACAAAAAAGTACAATTGTCTTTTTAATTAGGAATCTCATCGTATAATGAATACATATATCACACACAAAATTTATTTTTTATTATTTATTTTTATATATATGATATTTTTATTTTAAATTTCATACATAACCACATTTCATACAGATCATTGGTTCTCTTCTTTCTTGCTTAACTTGTTTGGCTTTCTGAGTGAAGACTTCAGATTTCTTACCTCTTTTTAGCTTTGATTCTTCGCCTTGTGGACATCTAGAGGATGTATGTCCATTTTGCCCGCATAACCAACAAGTTATTTTGTTCCATTTTTCCCACTTGGCCATGTCCAGGTGAATATCAGAGGGATTATAATAGTGTGTTCTAGGAACATACTTATAATACCCTTTCTTTGTTCAGGAGGCTTGGCCTCGCACTAGTTTGGAATACCCTTTCTTGTCCTTTGGATACTTTCTCTTGTTCTTGTAGAAAGTTTCTTTGAACTCTCTCTTTGCTCTTTTCTTAGCTTCTCTATTTTTGACCAAAGGATCATCTGCTGTTAGTCCATACTTGCTGCAGATGGACTTTTTGTCTGGCAATCTGGAAAGTTTTTCCAGAGATTTGTTTACCTTTGAGCTTGTACAAAGACTTACAAGTGTCTTTGTAATGTGAGCATATATCTCACTCCATCTGTATGCCTCAAAAGGTAGCTGAAAGATTTCTTGCAATCTGATATAATCTACAAATCTGGATGGCAGAGCTGCCAGATATACCTATTTCCATAACATGCAATGAGCAAATTTCCTTACAAAAACATGCACTTGAGTTTGTAGATAAATTTCCAGATGTCATAATAGACAAGAACCAACTGCAAAGGTTCTTAGGTTGCCTCAACTACGTCAACAACTTCTATCAGGACTGTGCCAGTGACAAAAGAATATTGAAAAAAAGACTGAAGAAGAATCCTCCAGAATGGACAAATGTCCATACAAAGGCAGTCCAAAATTTCAAAGGCAAGGTAAAATCTTTGCCTATATTATATGTCGTTGATGATATTGCACATAAAATTGTTGAATCACATGCAATTAATATTGGATGGGGTGGAGTTTTAAAACAAAAGGTTGGAAAAGATGAACAAGTGGTTCAATTTGCTTCCGGAGTATGGAATCCAGCCGAGCTGAACTACTCCACAATAGAAAAAGAAGTAAAGGCAACATGTAATTGTATCAGTAAGTTTGAAGTTTATCTCATTAACAAATCTTTTCTTCTTAGAATTGATGCATCTGCTTTGCAGAAGGTGTTAACAAAAGACATCAAAAAGGCCGGAGAAGCCAAGTTTTCCAGATGGCAAGCTCTTTTTGCAAACTTTGATTTTAAGGTAGAACACATAAGAGGAAAAGAGAATAGTTTCCCTGATTTCCTTAGCAGGGAATATATTGAAGACATAGATCATGTCACGATGATCATCCCCGAGTGGGATCAACACCAGAAACAAGAAGTACTCAGGACCATCCCAGATAATCAAGACTAGGAAGAGTACAAGAGAAATTGGAGACCCACTTGGCAGCTCAGAAACACAAAGGTTCTAGATGCCAACTTGCAGCCTCATACTGATATTCAGCACTTTTGTAGACAATATCGTTAAGAGGTATAGAGAGGGATAGGGAAAAAGAAGGGTGAACCAGGATGGGACACGTCTTGGAGGAAAAGCAAAACATTAGCCAATGGTGGGCCAAAAGCACAACCCAATCACCATCACATGCAAGTATCCACTTCCAGACGCGTTAATGAATGATAGCAGGCCAAAATGCACTGGAAAAAGGTCGATGGATGGCAGAAAACTTACCTAAAGGATACAAGATGGTGCTCTCCACTCGACAGCTCCTACATTAATAAAGTTATGGTGATTTCATTGTTAAAATGTGTTATTCCAATAAATCCCTATAAACTTTTGCCCAAAATTAACAAACAAAAATGAATATAATCATTGACCTATAAAATTTAGACAATTAAATGTAAAATAAATTCATTTAAATTTAAATTTAAATATATATTATTATTATATAATTATTTTGATTTGAACTTCACATTTATTTCGTTTCCTCTTCTCCAACAAACTTTTAAAATTAATAAATTAAAAAGGTTATAAATTGTTAAAAGAACCCTGAATTAAAAGTTAAAGATAAGATAAATCAAGAGTGAAAGGATTGAAATTACACATTTCTATAAATTTCCAATTCAATAAAATCCATAATAGTATGGTAATGTATAAATAAACAATTTTTTTATCATCTTAAATTAATATAATTTCAAGTTAGGTTATTATTTTCTGTGGTCTAAAATATATTTTGAAATATAAAAAAAATTATAACACTCAAATTTTATAAATTAAAGAAATTAATTTAAAATTGTTTACAAAATTTTAATAAAATTAACTATAAAAAATAATTGTAAATAATAGCTTTATTATTTTATTTTTAAGCCGATAGGCCTTCCTTTGAAACAACATTTCGTCGTCCTTTTGATTCTCAGATAGACATCTGGCGCATCTGGTTTGATTGACATCTGGCCTGTGGCTATGTGCGCTGATTGACATCTGTTGAAGTTAAATATCTCATACATTGGCATGGAAAACGGGCTATACTGTTCATCGCCATAACTGTGGCATGCAGGGCACTGTTGACGATAGTGCAAAATATCAGGTCGCAACCAATCCCCACAACACCGTGTTCGATGTGAAAAGACTCATTGGAAGGCGATTCAACGACCTCGATGTACAGAGTGACATGAAACTATGGCCCTTCACTGTAGTTTGCGGGGACAATGACAAGCCTCTCATCCAAGTTGAGTACAAAGGCCAGAGGAAGGATTTTGCAGCAGAGGAGATATCTTCTATGGTCTTATCGAAGATGAAGATGATAACCGAAGCATATCTCAATCTGATGTCAAAAATGCCGTGGTCACAGTGCCGACCTATTTTAGCGATTCTCAGAGGAAGGCCACTAAATATGCTGCTGTCATTGCGGGTCTTAATGTGATGAGGATTGTTAATGAACCCACAGCAGCAACTATAGCTTATGGGTTTTCTGCACAGTGCGCTGAAAAGAAGACAATCCTGATTTTTGACCTGGGTGGAGGAACTTTTGACGTTTCCATCCTTACTGTTGAGAGTGGAAAATTTGAGGTGAAGGTTGTTGGAGGGGACATGCATTTGGGAGGGGAGGGATTTGATAACAGGATGCTAAATTACTGTGTTCAGCAATTCGAGAGAAGAAACAAAAAGGAGTTGAGTACAAATGCAAAAGCTCTGCGGAGATTGCGCTTAGAATGCGAGAGAGCAAAAAGAAGTCTGTCTTCCACTGTGGAAACTGTGATTGATATTGATTCTCTCTACGAAGGATTAGACTTTCACATAAAGATTGCAAGGGCAAAGTTTGAAGCACTCAACGCTGAGTTGTTTGAAAAGTGTATGAAAATCGTGAAGCAATGTCTGGAAGATGCCAAGCTGAGCAAAGAGCAAATTGAAGAAGTTGTATTGGTAGGCGGATCCACCCGCATTCCAAAGCTCCAGGAACTCCTTCAAAACTTCTTTGATGGAAAAAAACTCTGCAAAAGTTTAAATCCTGATGAAGTTGTTGCACATGGTGCTGCACTTCAGGCTGCAAACCTAAACGAGGAAATCGTCCACCTAGTACTGATGGACGTAACACCATTGAGTCTAGGAATCGAAGTTCGTGGAGATGTTATGGCTGTAGTAGTTCCCAGGAATACTCCCATTCCCACTCGGAGGGAGGGCCATTTCACTACCCTGCGTGACAGTGGGTTATTCAATGTGTCATTTAATGTTTATGAAGGTGAGAGAGCTATGGTTGTCGACAACAATTTGCTGGGTCAATTTATTTTATGGGGAATTCAGGCATCTCCATTTGAAAGGCCACAACTTAAAGCTGTGTTTGAAGTGGATGTGGATGGAATCCTGAAAGTGTCTGCCGAGGACGAAAGAAGAGGGGTAAGTAATCAGATTACAATTGCTAACGACAGTGGTCGGCTGAAAAAAGATGATATTGCGAGAATGTTGGGTGATGCAGAGAGATTCCGACGGGAGGATGAAGAGGCCAAGAAGAGGCATATTGCCAGAGAAAATTTGGCCACTTGTGTTTACAACGTGAGAAGCAGAGTCAAAGAAGCCAAAATCAAGGGAAGCATCACAAATTCAGAAAATATGGAGCAAATGTTACATGGCGTAGAAGAATGGTTGGATGAAAATGATTCTGCAGAGGTTGAAGAATTGGAAGAGAAATTGAAAGCCCTCAAATTGAAATGCAGGCAATTGAAAAAGAAAGGACGATTTACTGAACTTTGAAACCCTGTGCTTCTTCAATTTTAGATAATGGTATCCAGAATATATCAATAATTTATGTACTAAGATAATATGTAATGTGCAAAATAATATTATTCTATACATTAAGGACTGCCATCATACAATTTTCATATGACTTTATTAGACTTTATTTAATGTTTATTTTATATTTTTCATTATTATTATATGTGGCAAATAACATTATTCTATACATTAAAAACTGCCCTCTGTTGGCTTGCATGTTCACCACTTTGCGTCTCACATGTTAACCACTTTGCTTATAAAAAATTACAAGATTAAAAATATCTTAAGAAAATGCTCCGTAAGATAAGATGATTTAATTTTATTAATGTCCCACAAATTATCATAAATAGATCGATGGGACAAATTATCATAAATAGGTCAATGGGACAAGGATACAACTAGTATTAGTACAATGTGGGAGTGGTAACAAGAATCCAAAGTCAGATGAAAATGCTCCATAAAGTAACATAATATAATTTTATTAATGTCTAACAAATAACCATAAATGGCTGAAGGATACAACTAGTATGAGTCTAACAAATAACCATAAATAGGTCAATGGGATTGAAGGATACAACTAGTATGAATACAATGTGGGAGTGCAAATATAATTTTATTAATGTTTAACAAATAACCATAAATAGGTCAATGAGACTGAAGGATACCATTAATATGAGTACAATGTGGGAGTGCAAATGCAACTCTTAGAAAATGCCAAAGTTCAATCTAAGATAACATATAACATGAAATGAAGTAAAAAATGATACATAATAGGATAGCCACAATGAAGTTTAGTATTGTTATCCACATGGACATTAACTAAGGAAAAAAAGGCTGATCATACTTATTGAAAAACAGAATAATACATAATATCAAGTCTTTCTCACCATCTCTTCTCTATTTCAGTGAAAGTAATATGTGAAAACCCATCAATCTCTGATGTAAGTTTCATGTCTGTTAAGCAAGTCACATGATGGTTGTTTTGTAGTTTTTCTCTATGTTAGGACAGCTTGATCATTTTCATGAGAAATGCAAGGGTGTCACTCTTCTTAGACACTGGTACCACTATCCAATTAGGAGAACTTTAGAGGTTGTAGACAATTATACGAGAGACTGTGTACAATTGGATGATCTTTGGCCGCTGAATTACTTCTTAACCAAAATTCGCAGTGAAGGTCAAGTGAACTCATAAGTTATTTTGTTTTCTCTATTCTAAAATTTGAAACTGAATTCAAAACCTTCACTGTTTTCCTGACACATTTGTTCTTCTGGGTACTATTTTGTATGGAGGGTTCTTGCTTGAATCCCCTTTGTTGTTTTATTTTTGGATGAACCTAAATAAAATCTTTCCCTATTTCTACTTTCCACTTTTGAGTGTGTAGAAAAAGGTGAATTGATATCCTTCAGTATCTTTCCAGACACCCTAGATCCCTCAGCAGCTGCTAAAAGGTCCCTACTAATAATGTGCCACAGTTTTTGGTAGAAATCAATAGGGAAACCAACAGGCCTGGGGCCCTTACCTATTTCCTTTGAGTACACAACTGATCTCAGTTCTTCCTGGACGAAAACCCATGTTTAGTCTGCTATCGGGATTTGAGATATCAAAAGGCTCTGTTAGCAGGTTTTGGTAGTAAGATTTTGCTGATGTCTTAATACACAGAGCTGATCTGAGTTCTTCTTTCCAGCCTTATTCTAGATGTCCTGTTTGCTTCTCTTCTCCCTTCGGTAGTTGTGTGAAAGAAAGCAGTTGTCACGGACTAGAGCTTTCCTCCTTCACGGTTCATTCATCAGACAACACAAGTAGGCTATGATATCCTCATGGCTGTGGCTTTATGGTCCTCAGAGCTTTCTATTCTTTTTCCTCATGGCTAAGATCTTGTATTTAGATATAGAGGTCCATTTTTATAGGAGATTGCTTTTGCACTCCCCTTTGGAGCAATTGTATGTATGTGGAAGGAAAAGCAATTATGATATCATTATTGATTTGCCAAACCATTGTTATGTACTTTTTCATGTCTGAAGATGTGTAACTTGTGGTTTACCTTGGTACATTCTCTTGTATACCAGTTTACTTTGAATTTGTCAATATCATGGCAGAACTGTTTGCATGACAGAAGTGCGTTGGGCTTGAACTTTTCTAGAAAATTAAGTTGTATTTAAAGGAATATGGTGTCCAAAAAGCATAGAACTCCAAACATCAAATCTCTTTGCTCCTTGTAGGCTTAAACCAACATCTCTTCTAGAGAAATTCAACAATTCTAATTTAATAATCCTATCGGCCTCTCTTTGTACCTTTTGAGACAATTGCTAGTATAATATTATTATAATAATAATCGAACATAACGTACTATAACCTATTTAAAAAATATTTATAGATATTCTTATTTTATAATATTCTAATAATAATAAAAAAGCATAACGTGCTATGGCCGTATTTATCGACACGGCTTCGAATATTAAACATCTCGTTCCACCTACAAGTTTTAAATTATTTTGAAAATCTAACCTAAAATGATGCAAACATGCTTAAACATCTAGCGGTCAACGAATCCGTTTTCTTTCCCCACATGTCTTGCACTTTTCGTTACGAGGCGATTGTCTCTTAAATAAGATTCAAAGTTTCCGAAAACCGTTACATTTTTTCCCCAAAAAACTGTCACATTTTTCATTCCAACTCTGAATACACATCATGGAGTTGCCTAAACAGTTATATCTGAAGGACGAAGTTGTTTTGAAAAGCGGAGCCTAAACCGGTAATGTTTTCTTCTGTAAAATAATAAAAAATTTAGTATGATTTTGGAAAAAATACGGTGGATTTTATTTAAAATTTTGTTAGTTTTTAAGATTTTGGTTTACAAGGGTTTTTGATGATACTAAATTCATTTCCGTTATAAAAAAATAATTTAAATATTTTTGTAATCAAATTTTTGTCACAATCAAATTTCATACTTTCTTAATATAAAAAATCCCCATTGTTAGACAACGCCTTTTTGAAATTCCGACACCCCAATTTTAACGGATGGAATGGTTTTGAAATTAGATTAGTGTGTTAAAAAGATTTTTTCGAAAATAATAAATAGTTAACGGATGGAATTGTTTTGAAATTTGAACCTATCGCGTATTAGGATAGCGTGTTAGAAAATTATTTATCCTGAATACAACACAAAATGTTGGTAATTTCTCCCATTTTTCCTGAAAGTCTGCTATACCAAAATTGATCATAGTGACAAACATATGGAGTTGTCTATAATGTGATTTTCTGGAGATTCCAGTGACGGAATCTGGTGGAAGAAATTGAGGTTAAATCTTGGTTTGTCGCAGTTAAAATGGTTTTTTAACTGCATATTTGGATTCAGCACCCTGAAAAACCCCTGGCATGCTTTGATTGTGCAGAAACTAGCTATCAAACTTGTGATTCCAAAAAATTGCTGCCGGATTTTGACCGGAAAAAGCTACCAAAAAAACTTTCAAAAAAATCACATTATAGACAACTCCCAAACCATATACCCTTTCACGTCTCCTCACGTACAATTAGATGGATACTTGTATATGAGCACATTGAAACCCTAATGGAATTTCAAGGTAATGTTGTGGAACAAGTTGCTTGTACGTGATGGATACTTGTATATGAGCCCATTGAAACCCTAATGGAATTTCAAGGTAATGTTGTGGAACAAGTTACTTGTACGTGATGGATACTTGTATATGAGCCCATTGAAACCCTAATGGAATTTCAAGGTAATGTTGTGGAACAAGTTACCAGCCCATGAGAAGCCAACTTTTAGGGTTTTGGCGGTAGAAGATTGAAATTACCACCGAATTCATGGTTTATTCATTACTATGGGAATCTAAATGTTGTACCAGTTTGTCGGGAGACAGTAGATTTTATGTCGAATGTATCCATAGATTTTCAATATAAATGTTTAGAATGCCGAGGCAAGGAAGTGATATATATGTTAGGTGTGATACTCCTTGTATGTTCTTTTATATGTAAATGGTATTCACAATTAGTACCTCTCCATTTTATTTTATCATATTAATTAATTTACTTTTAAAATATAATAATAATTTTAAATTAATAAGTTATACTTATTTTAAATAAAAAGTTTATTTTTAGAATATTCTCTCATGGGGTGAGTAATGGGTCTAATAGCTCAATGTGGATCGGTACTCACCATCTTGGGTTGATCAAGAATGTATGACATTAAATTTTGGGTTAATGTGGTCGTTGTAATTGTATGCAAAGTGTTATGAAGTTTTGTTGGAGAATAAGATTACATGGAATGATTGTTATTGATTCTCAAATTTTGTGGATTGCATTCTATAAGTATCACTCACTACAACAGAAAGGTGGGTTTTAAGACAATTTTTGGGTGAATTGTCTTAACTTGAAACAAAAAAAAACTTGTATATTGTCTTAAATATTGTTTTTAAGAGGGTGTCTCAAATTAAATTGTCTTAAAATATTGTCTCTATAAAGACAATATATAACACAAACATTTTTGTCTCTCCAGAGACAATTCACTTTTGTCTCTCCATAGACAATTTGATTTTTGTCTCTTTAGAGACAATAGTTGGGATTAAAGACATATTGTCTTTAAAGAGACAATGTCTTTGATCCTAACTATTGTCTTTCTAGAGACAATAAAAAATACATTCAAAGTTAATACAACATCACTTTTGTCTCTTTAGAGACAATATAAAATAATGAATCTAGAAAAGTATCTCACCACTCAAATAAACCAATATTAAAAGTATTTAATTAAAAATAAACTACAATATCATTGATTAATTCATACTAGGACGCAATGGAATCAAACCACCAACCCCCTTCTTATAAAGTAGATGCTCTTCCATTGAACTAGCACCCTTTAAAGAATTATGTGAGTTATTGTAGTGCTTGAAATTGCATTTATAGGAATTGATTGATTTTAAAAAAATGCTCGACACACGTAATCTTTGTAAAATCTAAAATCACCCACTATTTTAATTTGATAAAAATAAGTTAATGGAGTTAGCTCAATGTCACACCCATGTAGCATGAATCACATAACAAGCTAACTAGCAATTGCACCAAGAGGTGCAAAGGAATGCACATAGGAGTAGGGGAATGTGGAAAGAAAATTAAAAAAATCAAACCTACTGATCTTTAAGGGTTAGGAACCACTCTAGTCCTTGTAATCAAAGAGGTTATATTTTTTTTTCCAAAACTAACTGCCCAATCAGTTTTAAAACTAATTCTACTTTTTATAGTTAATGAAACTATTTTTTTAAAGATTCACTGTAAAAATGACAATTAAAGTAATAGCTATTAAAAATAATTTCGTTCAACAAAATAATTAAATAATTAAAATTAAAATATCAATAACTCGCAATTTTTATTAATTCTATTTCATTTATAATTACAATTCAATTTTGAATTATAAGTTTGTCCACAATACTTGTTTTTTCGCAATTCCTTGTTCTCTTCTTTGAGTTCTACATGTTTTTTTTTTTTTCACAATTCTTTGTTCTCTTCTTTGAGTTCTATTACTTCAGCTTCCAACTCAACAGTATATGCCTGCAAACAAGGAAAAGTTTTGAAGGATTAATATTCAAATTCCTTCACTAGCATTAAACCTTCCCATAAGAATTGTAGATCAAGTTCATTGACAGATTTTCTTCTTGCTATAACAATTGTTTTTTTTTTTTAATTTTTTTAATTTTATTTATTTATTTATTATTATTATTATTATTATTATTATTATTTTCCAGATCTCAAATAACCTACATAATGATATACGAAATGAATCCATTGAAACTAAAAAATGTGCACAAGTAGATTTCTACAAGCATATTCTATTCAAAATAAAGTATCATGACTCTATTGACCGCATGCCCTCAGAAGCATCCAAATGGTCATTAATTATGTCTAACAAAGACACCATAATAAATTTATGAAAAACATAAGTTAGAATGAAGTGGGACTATTGACATCATCTGCAATAGAATATAATGAATGATTCTCTCACATAAGCCTGCTATGATTTGGACACAAAATTCAAACATTCAAGTAACGTTTCCAAAGTTCAACTTTTTAAGTAATGTTTCCAACTAGTTATTTAACAAAAACCAATTCCCGCTCCAAAGAAATCAGATTGTTCACATTTGTTCTCACAGAATGACCAACATAACAATCCTTCTGATTGGGGAATTATCAGACGTTCTTCTTTAAGGTTCTTTGATGTTTTTGTGCTTGTGGGATTGTCACTTCTTTCTTTCACTATGTGCAAGATCACTATGAGATAAATTGAGATGTTCATGACCAAAACTGTATCCATCATCTTCGACATCTACATTGATTTTAGCTGGGTTCTAATTCCATATGTATATTTCTACATTGGAAGCAATTTTACCATAGAAACCTGATTCCTCATTTTCTTTGTGGAGTTCTAATGAATTTTCTTTCTCTACCTCCTTTGTCAAGTTCTGATGGGGATTTGGTCCCAACACCCACAGTGATTGGAAACAACAGTGTCTATCGTCAAGGTAAATATCAGGATAAGATCTATACTTTCTTTTTAAATGCATAGTTGTAGGTTTTGGCTTATATGATCTTAAACCCTTTACAACATTTGTAGTCTGACAAACAGGAGGGGCAATAGAGAAATTTTTTAGATTGCCATTATAACCATCTATGCAATGCAATCCCCTATTCATATTTTTCCAGAGAGTTGTGTACCTTGGAAGGTATATTTGTTCCTCAACATAGAGGATCCCAGGGCAATATTAGCATTCAGAGGGATAACAGAAGAAGGGGTAAAAACTTCAGAGTGCCCATTTGACGCATAATTTTCAGAAGGCTTGAACTTTGGAAAAAGAGGTATTGCTTTTATTGAATTACTGAATTTTTCATTCTTATTATTACTATCTTGAATGGGTTTAATACTTTTAAACACTCTTTGAGTGCCAGAGAATGTTTCCCTTTGACTCCTTTCCATTACCCTCGATGAGTGAAAGAAATTGACATGATTTTGTGAAGAGGTATGTGGTAGATTGGTGAACCTCGTCCTGTCTCCATTATTTGTTAAGATACTTTCTTCATTCCCACACTTTGCTCGAACTGATACAAATTGCCCCATTAGCCTCAAGAGGTGCAAAGGGAAAACAATCTCGCTCAAGACAGGTGTAGAGGAAAACATTCTCTTTCCATATGGTTGTCTTTCTTGAACATTTACCATCTGCAATAAAACTGAGTTTCCTTGTGAATTTTGAGTTATACTTGTGAAAAGAAAAAATTACTTTTGTAGTGATGTCTGGGGGGTAAAGTCTGAGACAGTTCTATGGTATAGACCCAAAGTTCATCTGAGGTATAGACCAAGAGTCCAAGGTATAACCAAGCTGCTAAGGTATGATAATTAAGAAGCATTACAACATATAGTTATCACATATTTTTGAAGTAAAAAATTGCATAAAGACCATGTATATGTGAGATGGAGAAAGTCTGTATTAAATACTTGTGTTTAGATCTATTGATCTCTAATATCTTGAAGGGTGAAATGAAATATATATTTGGTAGTCGTTCCACTTGTTCAAGGATTTTTATCTCGGAGCCATAGACATTGAAGCAAGACAATTAGATGAGGGGGAAAGGATTGAAATAGTTGGAATGAAGACAACACTGCAAAGGAACGACAACTCTGAAGCAGGAGGTGTTGAATGTTTGCAAAGAAATGAATAGTTATGCATGACCTGAGTAATATCTTCCAAGGCTCTACAGAAAATACAAAATATATATTCATGTATTATTGATTGAATTCATGATACTCCTCTACTATTAATCATTCTCTGATGGATGAATCTACCTGAGAAAGAAACCAAATTTTAAGAGCATGGAGACTACAAATATGCAAACATATTTCCACATGTCTGTGACTTTCAAAAAAACATTGTTATAAGAAAGGAAATTCTCTAGTAATGAAGAGGTGGAAAACATGGACATAAGTGCACTTCAAAATCGTCCACATGTCTGAGTAGATTAGAAGTACCCATGACCCATACATAGAGGGATTATTGTGCCTTGGTGTAGGACCAATCTATTGATCATAGGCTTTTATAAATGTAAACTAGGTTTTCTCTCCTCTCTGCAAGTAGCCTATTCTCTTTCATTCAGTAATTATGTGCTCCCAATCCACTCCAATGCAAATGCTTGTAAACTTGCATCAATAGTAAAGTAGCCAAATGTCTAGAGTTTTATCTATAATTGCATCATCCAACAACCAATTCTCTCATGCAGCATGCCACATTTGACCAAAACTCATTTGTCACCAATGCAAAGAAAGGAAATTGTGTTCTAATGAGAATCCTCTTTTGGAGGATACACGTTTCAGAAAGCAAGCATGTATCCTTTCTATAACTCTGTCATCTTTAGGTGGAACTCTACCAGGCCTATCTTCATACCACCTAGGATTCAAAGCATGTGTTTCCATATGCAATGGAAAATTTAGTTTATGACACCTATCATGAAGAACAACATTTATCTTTCCATTAAGTTCTCCACTCAAATGTTTAGACTCTTCCACTGCATTCCTATTTTCTCTATCATATGATCCGTTGTTTCATAAAGCTCTCCTAAAGTAAATGAATCAGTATCTATATATATAAAGGCCCACACTATGGAAATCATCCACATGTCTCAGTAGATCAAGAGTACCTTTGACCCATAGAGACAGGGACAATTGTGCCTTGGTGTAGGACAAATCTATTGATCCTAGGATTTTATAGATGTAAACCAGGATTTCTCCTCTCTGCAAGTAGCCTATTCTTTTTCATTGAGTAATTATGTGCTCCAAATCCAATCCAATGCAAATTCTTGTAAACTTGCATCAATAACAAAGTAGCCAAACGTCTGGAGTTTTATCTATAATTGCATCATCCAACAACCAATTATCTCATGCGGCATGCCACATTTGACCCAATCCTCTTTTGGGGGATACACATTTCAAAAAACCAAGCATGTATCCTTTCTATAAATCTATCATCTTTAGGTGGAACTCTACTAGGATCATCTTCATACCACTTAGGATTAAAAGCATGTGTTGCCATATGCAATGGAAAATTTAGTTTATGCCACCTATCATGAAGAACAACATTTATCTTTCGATTCAGTTCTCCACTCAAATGTTTAGACTCTTCTACTGCATTTCTATTTTCTCTATCATATTATCCGTTGTTTCGTAAAACTCTCCTAAAGTAGATGAATCAGTACCTATATATCTAAAGGCCCACACTATGGATGTGTTACATATGGAGGACATCAATATTCTAGGTACTCCCACCATTTCCTCTAAGCCACATGACCATGCTGTCATGCGGAAAGAGTTAATTTTGCGAACAAAACCAACCTCCCTAGAAGCTTAAGGCTTTCTAGTGACAAACAAGACAATTAAGAACAATCCTTCCCTAAATATGCATTTACCATATAAGAAATCAAGTGTTTAGATCCTGCCTGTAGTCCAACGCTATTGTAGTAGTCTAGCCTCGTCGATCCGGATGAGCTCCTCCTTCTCTTCAAAACCTGCATTCACTAACAATCAAACGATTAAATAGCACCTGAATATCTCATAAAATAAAACATATTCAACATACAGACCAAGGAGTATATGAATCAACTCATTAATAACAAATTGTTGAGAAGAATGTACTTATTTGTATTAATAGGAAACGAAAGAAACCATTACAACCTGAGCCTTGGTGTTGTGCAGGTCCCTCCCAGGGTCCAGCAAGAGTTTTCATTTACTTTGATAAGCTCACCCACTTCCAAATGAAACAAGAAAGGATGGGAATCTCTCCTCACAAGCTTCTACAAGGAAGTCCTAATTCCAGCAGCATCTACCCTTTGGAATATTCAACTTTCAACCTCCCTCCTTCTGGCCCAATGCCTATATTTATAGTGTTCTAGAGGAAGTTAATCAGGTCCACCATTAATGGGATAAGCCCCTCTTTGGATGGGGTAGCTCCCCTCTTGATGGGATAATTTCCTCTTTCATAGGGATACATGAACCATCTGGAGGCGCTCAATACACATCAAACAAGTTTCTAGAATGCTCTAGAAATGACCACAAGTAATTTTTTTAAGATGAAACTCGCACCTTTTGACCTTTACAGGAGTACGCACCCATCCCTTTACATACAGAGCGTACAAGTACGCAGGTATTGTGAACTTGGGTTGCGTACATGCAGGTAAGGCTGAGAGAAACTGTGTACCTAGAGATAAATAGATTTTTTAAATACTTTCTCTCTTTCTTGAAGTTTGACATGGAGAGCAGAGGTATGAGACTTGCCAAGGAGGATAGTATGACAATTGATGGAGCCATACTAACTGCAAATAGTCATGGTGACAAATTTTAGTGTAACAGTAACCAATGGGCCCATTGTGTTTTTCTATGAGATACAAAGCAATGAAGATATACTTCCAAACATTTGTTCACTATCTTAGTTTTCCCATCAGATTGGGGATGATAAGATGATCTATGAGCTAACTAAGTACCTAAAAAAGAAAATAATTTTGTCCAAAAATTTCCATTGAAAATGGGATCTCTGTCACTTACAATAATATTTGACTTTCCTTGTAGCTTTTGAATTGCTTCCATAAATGCAATAGAAATTGTACTAGCTTTAAATTTGTAATAAACCCATGGTCTTACTTGTCTCAACTTTACTTTGTTGGAAAATAAAACATTTTGCCACAAACTTTTGAATATCATTGTTGAGTCCTGCAATAGGTATGTATTTACTCTTGATTACACTATCTTTTTCCTCTTTTCTTATCCATTTTGTGCCATGATATAATAACATATTGATAGGATTTTGATAAGGGATGAATGAAACTGCTCTTGATATGATTTGACCATCCAAACTAACTCTCATTGTTTTTTATGTAGAAAAGCAGCAGATGGAAAAGCTCTTGTTCCAAAGTCGGAACAACAAAATCTAATCAAGGGAAATGAGGCATACTGTGTGTGGTCAAACCAAGGAACGAATCAAGAGGATCAACACAAGATTAAAGAATTGTCTAAAGATATCATTTAGCTGTGAATCCTTCAGGATCTCCCAATCCTGAGGGATCACATTTATCTCCTTCCTTTTGACTATAAAGGGGAAAACTAAAGGAAGGAAGGGATATCTCTTACCTTTTACTTCAATTCTAATTTTAATTTATAGAAGTGTGATTCTGAAGAATGAGATTGTATTGTAATGACAAGTGAATTTGATGATTAATATATAACTTGCATTGTTGTTCATTTAGATATATTCGTTGGTGGCTAGGGCTCGGTCTCTCGTGGATCTTACTGTTGTTCATTGTTTTATAATTTTTCGTTTCCTACAAGTTTATTCTGCTTTATAGCTTTACAGTTCATTTACTTTCATTAATTCGGATTTTTGGTATTCAGTTCATTAATGCACAATTCTAATTGGTTTTATTTATTCATGTCGTGGATTAAATTAGTGATCAGTTAAAGAATCATTTCTGGATAATTAAAGGATAGAGTGTTACTGATTATATCAAATGATTTCCTTCTATCTAGTAGTTTAAGTCCAGCTGAAAGAGCTCAGTTAATGAAACAATGCTCTCGGTTGATTATCATTCAAATTGGTTGATTAAGATTGAATTATAGTTTTGTTTGAGATTGATTCATGATGCTTAGATGAATTACTTCCCTTAAAGTTACAAGCTTGATATTCATGATTGCATCTGTTTACTCTTGTATTGAATTTAATAACTTATTTTAAAGCACTACTCTCTAGATCTATAGCTTGCACATATTGTGTACACTCTTGGAACAAAAGGTCTTACCCAGGTTGATAATTAATGTGAGGTAATTATGAGTTTTAAAAGACACCTATTAGCACCGTTGCCAGGGAGAGTGTTGCCATTTTACAAAGAGTGATGTATTTTTTATGTTTGTCTACTGAGAGAGAATTGGGTGTTAAAAACGAGAGGTAAGAACCTGTGTAATGGGCAAGTAAAATTCTCACTCCTCCCAAACTTCAAAAATCTAAGGGACTGGCGACCCTTGGACGATCAACCTTTATTGAAAACATCATAAGAAAAGTTGAGTCTCAGTCATCAATAGGACCCCGAACTGTTGCTACCAAACATCCTATTGTCTCCCTTCAGGCCATGAGATCACCATCTATAGCTAACGCTAAGGTTCACAGTAAGAATAAACGGTCTGAATAGAGTTTTCAAGATACTGAAAATTCACAACCACGCCTTTCACAAGAAGGGAATTCTTGCCACCTCCGTGAAGGAGAAGGAGAAACAGGTAATACTGAAATTAAATCATCAAAACTTAGATCTCCTGAAGTAGTGATTGAATAGAGGAGACCCAGTGTTTCAGATCAAGGTAGTGCTATTAGAATCATTCCAACCTCTTATGGACATCTTTGGAACAACTCTCCAGCACCATAGATCCCTAAAGGATACTGGCATATTTTTGACCAAATGGGCAATAATCAACGATAGCCCCAAACTTCTATGTTACAACACCCTATTGTTGACATAGTTGTCAATGCCCCCATGAAAGCTATCACATTACAGAATATTCCTACCTTTCATGGGCTAACTTTAGAAGATCCCGATGCATTCCTTTTCGAATTTGATGTCCTATGTAGGGGTTATGATTACACTACCGACCCCCAAAAGTTGAAACTGTTCCCCTCTACTCTGAAGGGAGCAACTCTACATTGGTTTATGGGACTTGGTGGAGATACCATCACTGACTAGGACAAAATGAAAACATCCTTCCTTAAAAAATATCAAGATTATTGTCGAACTAGAGAACTAAAAGATGAAATATTTCAAATGGTAGCGAAGCCTAACAAGACTCTGGAAGAATATGTGGAGTGTTTCCAATATAATATGCAAAGATCTCCTTATGAAAATTTTCCTGATAATGTTCTAAAAACCATGAT
Organism: Pinus taeda; assembly: GCA_000404065.3. Lineage (NCBI taxonomy): Eukaryota > Viridiplantae > Streptophyta > Pinopsida > Pinales > Pinaceae > Pinus > Pinus taeda. Next base: position 44,866 of record APFE030134038.1, read on the forward strand.
GATTAAAGGTATGAAAGACCAATGGGTAGAAACATTGGCTATGATGGGTAAGGGTGACATTTATCAAGAAGATTATGACAATATTATAGACTTGTGCACCATGTGCTCTAGGGGCAGTACAAGGCTAAAATCATCCAGATGCGATGCGATCACCAGAGATAGCAAAGCCTCAGAAGGAAGCATTACACGAGTCGAAATCAGCAATCTGTTGGAAGATTTCAAGATTGATATCCTTGGGACCCTGACAACATAATTGGATATCATGCAAGCTAAACAAAAGCAGGCCAAAGTAGAACAAAACCTGGCTATTTTCTATCCCAATTGCAGAAAGAAACACAATCATAAAGAATGTTTGCTAGATATGATACAAAAATGTTTTGTATGCACTAAGGAGCATGCGACAGAAAGTTGCCCATAGCTCCCACGATTAAAAGCAGTCTTCAAGGAAGCGGAAGAAGAAGTGAAACCAGTTTGTCTCTTGAACCAACATCGTCAATGGCAAGCACATCAGACAGGTATGCATACCGACCCATCTTCATTCTTTCCTCCCTTGCAATATAATTCTTAGCAATATTAAGGGCAACATGGCAGACCCAACCACCTTTTTCTACTTGGACATCTTAAGCATTTTCTATGCCACCATGGCCCAAATAGTCAAATCCAAACAATAAATGGAAAAATCCCTCTTACCCTCCACCATTCTGGCAAAACAACCCCTATTCATCTCAATGGTCCCCTTCCACCTCACAAAATTAGAGCTGGAAATCAAATTGGCAAAGATCCACGAACCAGCCTATGGGGATAGCTCCTCTGCCTAAACCAACTTTACCAGCACCTTACATATTGTAGCAGAATCCTCAATCTAATATACGACTGCAACTCCCAGCTCAACCCAACCCAAATCCTAACAACAGACCAATCCAGTCAGTAAAAATCATTAAGCGTCTAGACCCTGAAGCTGAGTTGAGAGAGTGTAACGAACTCAAGTTAAGATCTAGATGCGTAATTTCTCCAGACGAGGATAAAAAACTGCAACCTGAAGAACTGCACCCAAATAAGCCTTTGACTGTAGATGATCAACAAACAAAACAAGGGGAAGATATAGTTAGGCAAAAATATCTCGAACAGATCATAACTACTTCCCCCCCATTCCCAAAAAGATTAATGATACCACGCCCAATTGAGTATCCTGACATTGATCTTCTCGGTGAACTCAAAAATCTTTGTATAAAAATACCCCTCCTCCACACTATTCAAGACATTCCAATATATGCAGAAACCATTAAGGAATTATGTGGAAAAAAGTCTATGAGGAAAACAAAAATAACACCAACCATCCATGTCATCGGAACTTTGTCTGATTTATTATTAGGCAAAGAGAAACCTGTAAAATACGAAGATTCAGGAAACCCCATCGTCACAGTGAAAATAAATGGCTACTCTTTTCCAATGATTTAGTCGACTTAGGGGCAGCGATTAATATTCTCACAACAATAACTTATGAAACACTTGGCATCACAACCTTAGAACCAAATACTACCTTGCTGGAACTTGTCAACCGTTCAGTCATTAAGCCAAAAGGAACATTACAGGATGTGATGGTTTCTGTAGACTCTTGGGAATATCCAGCATAATTTTTTATTATTAATCCCAGAAACCGGCTAGATGGATATCCCTTAATATTAGGAAGATCTTGCCTAACATCAACAGATGGTTATATAAGCTACCGAATAGGCAGTATGACCATAACTAGAGGGAATGATGTGAATAATATAGCTTTATATCGTCCTGCTCAGCCAAGCCTAACCATTGTAAAAACTAGGAAGCAACCTGTAACATATTTAACAAAAAATATTCGGTCACCATTGACTATGGCAGATGCCCTTGAATTTAAAAACAAAACAAAATATGATTTTATTAACACTTGTATCAATCACCCTACTGTAGTATCTAATATAAGATGTCACAAGATTGAAGCAGTCCTTGATAATGAGATTGAATAAGATTCCTTGAGAGATATTAATGGCCAACCAATGCCAACAATCACTGCCTATAATAGCAAACCTATTAAAATTGAGCCAGGGAAAATCCTGAACATTAACAGTAATATGAGTGATGACCAACAACAAAAACTTATTCAAGTCCTTATGAAATATAAATGGGCTTTTTCTTGGGATGACCGAGACATGAAAGGGATTAACCCTCAGCTATGCATGCACCACATCTACACTGAAAAAGATGCAAGACCCATTCGACAACCTCAGCATAGATTAAATCCTCACCTAAAGGATATTGTTAAAGAAGAACTTCAAAAACTATTAGATGTTAATTTTATCTATCTTATATCTGACAGTAAATGGGTTTCTCCATTATTTGTGGTCCCCAAAAATAATGGGAAATGGTGGATATGCGTTGACTACAGAGAACTCAACAAGGCAATGCAAAAAGACCATTTTCCCCTTCCATTTATTGATCAGGTTCTAGATACATTGGCAGGAAATAAATTCTTCTCTTTCGTGGATAGCTTTAGTGGCTACAACTAAATCCAAATTTCTCCTAAAGACCAATATAAGACTACTTTTACCTTCCCTTGGGGAATGTTTGCTTACAGGGTATTGCCTTTTGGATTGTGCAACACACCTGCTACATTCCAAAGAGCCATACTTAGTGTTTTGCAGACTTGATAAATGAAGGATTGGAAGTGTACATGGATGATTTCACACCCTATGGAGATGACTTTGAGCAGGCATTACAAACATTGGAGAAAGTCTTGGAGCAGCATATTGCTTCTAGGCTATGCTTAAGCCACGAGAAGTGCCATATGGTGAGGACAAAGGGTTTGATCTCGGGTCATTACATTTTAGTAACTGGAATTCAAGTAGATCCAACAAAAATACAGGTAATCCTCTTATTAGATACTCCTTGCACTCAAACAGAGGTACATAGTTTTATGGGATTTGCTGGATATTGTCATAGATTTATAAAGAAATTTTCACAGATTGTTGCACCATTATATGCCTTAACAGGAAATATTGATTTTATATGGACATACAAATGTGACACTGCCTTTACAGATTTGAAATGGCTAATATCAACAACACTAGTATTACGAGGCTTGAATTGGGATATACCATTCCAGATTTCATCAAACGTGTCAGATATAGCCATTGGAGCAGTTCTTTGCTAAGAAGAAAATCATAAACCCTACGCTATATATTACATTAGCAAAAACTTAACTCCCGCTGAGTTGAATTACATAATAATAGAAAAGGAATTTCTAGCTGTTATTTATGCTATTAACAAATTCAGACACTATATAATGAGATACCCTGTAGTTCTGCATACTGATCACTCTGCTATCAAATACTTAGCTAACAAACCCATTATGAATGGAAGAGTGACACATTGGTTACTATTTTTACAGGAATTTGACATAACTATAAGTGATTGACTAGGGACGGAAACCCTTGTGGCAAATTCCTCTCCCGAGTGCCAAGAACAGACGATGTAGTGGTGGTAGAAGACCAGTTCCCAAATGAACACCTATTTGTTGTGGCCGTAAAAACACCATGGTACGTAGATGTGGCAAACTACTTAGCAGTGGGAAAGCTGACCAAACATCTGACACCTAGATAAAGGAAATTGATAGTGTAGCGCAACACTCAGTTCTCCTGGATCGGAGGATACCTTTTTCACACAAGGGCCGATATGCACATCCGTAGGTGCATTAGGGAAGATGAAATTTATGATATCTTAAAAGCCAACCACAATGGACCTTGAGGTGGACATTTTGCAGACCACAAAACTGGACATAAAATTTTACAAATGGGCTACTATTGACCCACGATTTTTAAGGATGCTAAGGAATTTGTCTAGGCATGTGATAGTTGCCAAAGGATGGCCCGCCCTAGCCAATCTGATGAAATTCCCCTGCATCCACAGTGGGTTATAGAACCCTTTGAGCATCAGGCATTAGATTTTGTCAGGTCGATCAACCCATCATCCAATCAGAAATCATATATATTGGTTGCAATAGAATACGTGACTAAATGGGTGGAGGCAGTAGTGTTACCAAGAGAAACATAGGAAACAATGATTAATTTTCTTTTCGAATTTTTTTTACGATGTGGCTTACCCAGAGAAGTAATTACTGATGGGCAGCCATAATTTGTAGGCCACAAGATCACCACTACACTAAAGAATTATCACATTATGCATAGAATTACCTCTCTTTATCACCCGCAGGTGAATGGGTAGGTGGAGAGTAACAACAAAGAAATTGAAGCTATTCTAACGAAGATAGTCTCATCACATAGATGAGCCTAGGCTACTTGACTGTCAGAGGTTTTGTGGGCATATCGCATGACTTGGAGGAACACTATTGGACACTCTCCATATCATCTAGTATTTGGTAAGGAACCCATTTTCCCCATAGAATTTGAGATACAAACACTAAGGATAGCCCAGGAGGTGGGACTGGATTTAACTAAAGCCCGGATTAACATAATACAACAAATAAATGAATTAGATGAATTCTGCTATTAGCTCTATAGAATAATGCACTCATTCAACAATAAAGAGCCAAATGGCATGATTTCATGATTAATAAAAAGACATTTCATGAGGGAAACTAGGCATTTCTTTACGATTCTAGGTTTCAAGACTTCCCTGGTAAACTGCAAACTAGGTGGTTAGGCCCCTAAGAAATAAAGGAAGTGCATGACAATGGCACTCATACATTGGCCACCATGGATGGGTCTGGTTTTTCCTTTAAAGAAAATGGGTATCATGTGTGCCTCTACCAAAAAACCACTTATAAGAGAATCTTTTTACCAGCAGATATGCGAGGACTCCACCATGCAAGTTCTAGCTGCAAAAGGCAATCCTTCGGTAGCTTCATTTTTGTAAAAAGCTATTTCTTTTTGTAAACACTATCAATATGACTTCTGATTTGATTTTCTGTCTTTTTTCTCTGTTTGTCTGTTGTTCCAACTCTGGAACAACACTTTTTTGTGTTTTTGCTGTTCCAACTTTGGAACAACACTTTTATGCATTTTTGCTATTCCAACTTTGGAACAACGCTTTTTTTCGTTTTTGTTGTTCCAACTTTGGAGCAACACTTTTCTGTGTTTTTGTTGTTCCAACTTTGGAGCAAAACTTTTCTCCATTTTTGCTGTTCCAACTTTGGAACAACACCTTTCTCTATTTGTCTATTGTTCCAACATTAGAACAACACTTTTCTGCTTTTTTTCTGTTCCAATTTTGGAGCAACACTTTGATGCATTTTGCTATTCCAACTTTGGAACAACACTTTTCTACATTTTTGTTGTTCCAACTTTGGAACATCACTTTTTTGCGTTTTTGTTATTCCAAATTTGGAGCAACACTTTTCTGTGTTTTTTTTGTTCCAACTTTGGAACAACACTTTTTTGCATTTTTATTGTTCCAACTTTGGAACAACACTTTTATGCGTCTTTGTTGTTCCAAATTTGGAATAACACTTTTCAGCGTTTTTGCTGTTCCAACTTTGGAACAACACTTTTCGACGTTTTTGTGTTTCAAATTTGGAAAAACATCCTTTTTGTGTTTTTTTTTTCCAACTTTGGAAAAGCACTTTTTGCATGTTTGATGTTACAACTTTGGAACAACACTTTTTGCGTGTTTGCTATTCCAACTTTGGAACAACACTTTTTGCGAGTTGTTGTTCAAACTTTTGAGCAGCTGCTATTCCAACTTTTGAACACCTGTTGTTCCAACTTTGGAACAAAACCTTTTGTGAGTTGTTGTTCAAACTTTTGAACAACTGCTATTCCAACTTTTGAACACCTGTTGTTCCAACTTTGGAACAACATTTTTTGTTATTTGTTGTTCAAACTTTTGAACACCTTTTTCTGTTAACATGTTATGTTGTTCCCACTTTTGAACAGCTGTTGTTCCATCTTTGGAACAACATTTTTACTCCTTGTGAAGTTTTGTGTTTTTTGAACAACACCCTTTTCCTTGCATTATTTTGTTGTTGAACAACACCTCCTTCCTCTTGCGGGATTATTCCTAGCTCATCTTAGCCCCATTTTTCTGATTCCCTTTCATGGCATGAAGTAGAATACTTCTATGAGGACAAGAATTATGGATTCTATTGAAGTAGGTGAATACCCTTAACGTTATGATCTTTAACAATACAACTTCTTAATGATAGATTTAAAAAAAAAAAAACGAAAGGGACATAATTATTTATATATTACTTTACTGCATTGATTTCTATTGTATATGATACTGATTAATCATCTTTACCATGCTGGTTCCACTCTTCCTAGTTATAATCCTCTCTATCTATTATAAATGAGATTATGGGTATATTTTTTTTTATTGACATGTTCAACTTCTTCCACCATCCCTCCTCTTAAGGAGTACTTAGCATCCCTCTATTTATCATAAAAATGTGTAATAACAAAAAATTTTTGCCTATAGATAGAGGATAGGTGGTCTCATTAAGAGCCATCCTACCATGTTCATAAGGATGTAGCGACGTTACATTCCCACTATGGCCACCACACCAGGGTTATGATCCATTGGATGGCTAAAATATCCTTGGAATAGGAGGTCTCATCACGAGCCGACCTGATCACTTTTGCTACTTGTTATAGACATTTTTGGGCACTGCAACCCCAAACATAAATGTCCATATACTAAGGGATCCTAAGTCCCTAAAAGTGTTGCTTCACTCCCTAAAGGAACAAGGTCAGCTGATTACATCATCTCCCAGAAGTTCTCCATAGAAAACTACTCAGAACTGGTCAAAACTGGACCATACAGAATGCCAAGTGCAGAGGGTGCGATGCATATCATCTACTCAGTGTAAAGGGTGTGATGCATACTAGAAAACCCTTCTATAGGGTGCGATGGGCGAGAATGGACAAATGGTAGAGACAGTTTGCGAGGTGGAGGATCATAGAATCTTCTAGAAACTTCTCCTCTGACACTTGCCTCTCTGAATTCGCCCAGGGATGAGTAAGAGATCATCAATCTCCAAGTGGAATCAAGAACTATCAGAGAGAGGGCACTAGTCAAAAACCCAGAAGCTGACTCACCCCCCTACAATCATCTATATATGGATCCCTCATCACAGGGATCTAGGGAGGCTGGAATCTTGTATCTTGTAGAGAAGTGTTGTTGGTTTCCTGGTGCAACATCATAGTGTTGAGTGATCTAAGCTTTACATGAGGTGAAGAAGGGATTTCTTGCTGGAGGATGATGCTGGGTCAGAACTATTGGTTGTAATCCTCTTTGCTATTCTTGATATTAATAAAACTATTCAAGTTTTCCTCCACATTCTTGTATGATTGATTGTATATGCATTTGTGTGGTCAATACATATCTGGTCCTATATTGTTTATGACTATAGATCTCTGTTCTTCGATAGTATTATTCTACTTTGATTCCACAGGTGCTCTTTGAAGTTGGGTAGATGAAGAAGATGTGGCGAAGATCTATTAGGAAGGAGAGGAACCAGGCAAGGAACCGAGTGTAAGAATGAGGTTGGTGTCCTTTGTTCCCTTCTTGTCTCTTTGTCATAAAGGAAAACGAAAGTAGTTTTTACTTATTTGTTTCTAAGATAGCTACCAGTCTTAGTGGGAATAGCAGCTCTAAGTGGACACTATTCCCGATAACAAAATGGCGACTCCGCTGGGGAGCGAATAGATTGTCTGCTAGTCTATATTTGTTTGTTTTATAAACTTACAGACGGAGCCTGAAGTCAAGCCAGCTAGCCTTCGAACTGCATTTGCTATGCAAGTGAAAATTAGATCAATGTTTCTTCAGTCTATCTCCGGGTTTTATTTATAAATTGAACAATCGATCTGCAAACACTCTAATTTCCCTAGTGGTGGCTCTAGTAACCTCCTTAGATCAATCCCTGTGATTTATATTTACTGAACATCACTTGCTCGGCCTAAATCCCTAAACTGAATTGCAAATTGTGATCAAAGACCAGGTAAAAGTCTCGGACTGGTACCATCACACCCTCTCTTCAAGGCAGTCTGTATGCATCGCACCTCCCATGTGCAGTAGGTGAGATGCATACTGGATTCCCTGTGTAACAGGTGCGATGGTCAGAGAAGGTTAATTTTGCCTTTAGACTTTGGTTTTTCTTCACTCTTTTCAGATCTATTCAGGAGTTTTGCTATCTATGGTCAATATATCTCTGTGGAAACCCTCTCCCTTTCCATCATTCCACCTCCATTGTGCAAAGAAGTGTAAATGTTTGTATGTATTACGCACCATTTTCTGTTCTCTTTTACAAAGAAGTAGCATAATCGAGCTATCGTTTCTTGATCTGAAAGTGTCGCAAGTGTCGTTTTCAGTCATAGAAGAGAATTCCATTGTTCTTGATAGTCGATTATACTGTTACTCTTGTATGTGATTTGAATTAGTAATTTTTCAAGTGTTGAGAACAATTGTCAATTCGAAATTGCAAAGTGTCGTCCTTGTCTTCACTTCGTTTTGAAAATAATTTTGTTAGTATTGTCACTTTGGAAAGATAATTCAGATTTGCACTTAGCATTCTTCTTGTCATTCAAACATTAAGAAGGCTGAAAACAAATACATGCATGTGCATTTGCATTTAGACTACTTGGTTTGATTTAGGACAATGCATTTAGTGTGTGCTCTATGCTCTTTGTTGAAAGACCCTCAGTTCTCTTTCCTTAGTAGCTAGGATTTTCATTGCAAAAGAAGATTAAACGATTGTTTATCATCTTAGTCTGCATTTTAGGAATTGTATATATACATCGTGCGGTGAACCTGAAAGGAAAATTCCTTAAACAAGATCAACTATAAAATAAATTTAATGAACCTAAAAATGCTTTGGAACCTAATGCACAACATCTAGAAGTCTAGGCTAGAGATGTATTCTGGCCTCGTTAAGCTTGGTAACTGTCACTTTCATTGTTGGTTGGGTGATTCCTCCTCTTTGAGACGACAAGTGCCAGTACGGACTTGTGCTCCCACATACCGTCAAGTATATATTGGGAGACCACAATAGGCTACATCCTTTATCCTTAGGAAGCCGTGTCTGTTGCCCTATCGATCACAATGCACTGAACACAACATTCGAGGAGATTGGCTGTCGTACCGTAAAAAGTATTCTACAGTTTTGTGATTGGTTTGCTAATCCCTTTGTCTAGATCTCCAAAGTAGTCTCTTTCATTCCTTTTTATAGTCCTTAAAGGAAAAGGTCCATCTGAGCACTTGTCACTTCAGGCTCATTAAAAATCGAAGGCGACTAGAGTCATCTTTTGTTTTTTCTCGACTCTTAAAACTTGAAAAAACAAGTTGTGTCAAAGCACCTAAAATTTATTTTAATTAGAATAACATCATTGTTCCCTTGTTGGTCTTTAGGTTGAGAAAAATGGAGTCTACCAACCAATGATTTCCCCTTGGAGAAAATCCTAGTCCTTTCTCCTCTTGGGGAGATGTTGGTGCACCCCATATGGCTACATTGTCACTTCCAGGGTTGACGATTGGCTTGCCTGTATGGCTCTTCTCTACCTCTATCGTTTAGAATACCGTAATTCCTGAACAATCAAGTCATCAACTAGATGACACTAGATTTACCCCCCAACCTTCTACTTCATCCGTTTCTCCCTCTCCTCCTTCCTATTCGCTTGATGAAGCTGGTAAAGGTAAGGATCAAGTAACTGAGAAGAAGAAGAAGCGGAAGGAGAAAAAGGAAAAGAAGAAGAAGAAGCCAAAAGCAAAAGGGGGAAACCATGCGTTGTCTAGCGAAAATCATCACACTGCACCGTCTAAACTTAAATCTGCTTGTGTCATTTGCAGAGGAGACCACTATCATAGGGATTGTCCTTGCATCCCTCGGATCTTAAGGGACTGGTCTCCTTGTTTGTACAATTCGATGTTGTCAACCTTTGATGTCCATGTTGAAATTACACCGTCAACCAGTGAAAGTGAAGTATATGGATAGAAAAGGAATTGCAAATTTCCTTGTAAACTGTGTGAAGGCAATCACGCCATCCACCATTGTCCCTTCCTAGATGAAGCTAAAAGAGTTTTGGATGACCGTCCTGCTTCACCGCTACGGCTTCCTCCTGGATATAAGAAACTCTTTCCAAGTCCATCATTGGTTGAAAATCCAACCAACATGCCATCATGGTCGGCCGAAGCATCTATCATTGAAGATAAAACCTCTCAACCCATACCAGACGAAAGTCAAAAGGTCGAGGCGGTAGTTTACCTGGTCTTACCTTCAGAAGGTCTATCTTCGAATGATACAGTCACAGAAAAGAATAAGAACGACACCATTCAAATTATTTTCGTAAACACAGACTCCGATGAACATAGGGGAAATCTACCCATTCCTTTACCGCAAGAAGGAAGCTCGTCAGAGTAATATCCGGCCATCTATTCAGTCCCACCTCCAAGCAACCTAGTCATTTCCTTCGATTGGAATCTACTAGGTTGACCCCACTTACCGGTGAGTGTACCATTCTGAATCATTGTACAAGCTTACAGAATGGTCATGGCCGGTACCATCATAGATGAAGGGGCTTCTATGAGTATCCTTTCCTCGACTGGTTAGAAAGCACTTGGTTCACCATCGCTTCTGCCTAAAGTGAGAAATATGACAGGCTTCGACAAAGGAACCAATCGACCATTAGGGATCCTTCCAAATGTGCCTATTACTTTGAGAAGGAAAACAATTTATATGAACGTAATGGTAGTCCAAGGGCGTTTATATTATAATCTACTCCTTGGACACAACTATATTTATAGCATGGGAGCCATTGTCTCCTCACTCTTTAGAGTAATGTGCTTTCCACATGAAGACCGAGTGGTCCAGCTCGTAGACCAGCTTTCATTTCCCAGCTCACACATAGCTAATAGTCAAATGTCATCCCTAAATTGGTCTTTTCATGCAAAGAATGCCTCATCAATCTCCAGTCCATCCACCTGAAGATCACGAGTGATTTGGGAGGACATGACTGAAACCCAGGGGGCATGCACCCTAGCCTGCTCCGGCAGGGGAACTCTAGGTATAGAGTAGGTTTCTGCGAAGGAAAGTGACTGGTCCGACACCCATCCGTATAGGAAAAGGGAGTTAGACCAGAATAAGCTTCCCTTGTCAAGGTTAGGTGGTTGAAGTTAGAATCAACTTTGTCGAGATGGACTAAGCCAAGAAGTGTTTCTATCTGCTATGTGGATGGAAACTATCTTGCAGATGCAAGAACTTCTAAATGGTAGCCAGGCAATTTTTCACTATACCCGGGGGCATGCAAACCTTTCTGCATGCAAGCGAAGAGAGACCATTTATTTTCTCAGTTTGTAGATTCTCAAACCCTTTAAACTTATAGCATTGGTCGTTCCTAACTTGCATAAATAAAGGATGCAGAGCATAGCTTTGAAAGGTGCAAGCTCCATAAAAATGGCATCTATAGATGAGACATCCTTATTATATGACTGGCAAGAGCAGTTTTCATGTGAAGTTCAAGCTCGTTACATATTCAACCTAAGAAATGAGAAAAAGTTTCCCCCAGAGTTTAAGCTCATTAAAAAATGAACCAATTTCCAGTAAATAACCTATGAATGCATTATCATTAGCTTTTAAGCCTTCGTCGTGTTCTCATCATCACCTATTCCTTTTAGCTGATCATACACCTCCATTTGATTATTTACCCTTTTGAGGAACAACTACGATGAGTGATCTTGCTAGCCATCCTTTTGACACTACCATGATTGGAAAATTCCAAACCTTACCTAGAATCAGCTGCTACCTAAAATTATCACTCGTTCCTCAAAAACTGAGTCTCCTTTAAGCTCTTTTCACCTGACTTGTAAAATATGAAAAGATTGCCAAGCGATTGGCCTCTCTGGCTCGTTAAAGTCATCGGAAGTGCTATACCTCCTCTAGATTTTAACCTTTTTGGACCTGAGGGATTATTACACAAAAAGATCGAGTGCTTGTCTTGTTCAGCTCATTAAAACTATCGAAAATTCATCCCTTTCTTATTATTTTATACTTTTTTGGACTTAAGGGATTATATGATGAAAAAGGATTATTGGAGTTTCCTTTTCGCCCCTTTTCAGACTCTCTAAAATTGAAAAAGGACCGAGTTATCATTGTCGTTAAACTCGTTAAAATCAATAGCGACAAACTTGTTGTATAGACAAGAACGAGTTTCACTGTCACTAGGCTCATTAAAACATAGCGACGGGTTCACCCGAAGGGTGGATTATAGAACAAGCATATGTTATCCTCCTCGAGCTTGATAAAGGTAAAGAGGTACTGGTCAACAATGACTAGGGAAAATTGGGAAGAAAACTTGAAGAAACTTTATTGGCAGTGAGTCACTCTTGAACATGACACTTTCACTCCACGTCCGAGTCGGGTTGGGTTATTTCGTTCACCGGTCATATCACCATTGGTCCATCACACCATACATCTTTGGGGTTAACGCTACCAATCCATTTTCAGTGTCACCAGTATCTTCAAGAGAATTCACTTAGAGAATTCACCTATGTCTCATGCACTGCAATACATTCACGCTCCATTCTTTCATGACCACCACCCTGAACCTTATATCATAAGATTGTTTTCACCTCCGAAATAATTAGTTCCGTTCTGTGTCGTAAATGTGGGATTCATTAAGGCCCTCCTACAATGGGTTGCTTCTTGCTGACATCAGTTCATTATCCAAGAAGTCGACCTAGGAACAACCCTTTCAGTACTTTGAAGCTTGCATGCCTCAATGGCAAGTTTCTCACTTCCGGCGACAGGTTTACATCAATGGCCTTCGACCAAAATATTTTGCGTGGCGTTTGATGCCAAGTCCCTTTTTCACACCATGAGAATTGTACTACAGTACCTTGAGGGTCATCATCATTATCAGTGATTCCTCTCGCACCTGTTAATAGCTTACATCATTGGCTGGTAATCAGGCGATGTCTTTCCATGTTCGACTCCAGAACCTCTTTCACATGGATCGACTTGTACTCTGAGAGAAGATTGAATGAGTTTTGAAGACCCTAGATCTAGTTTCATCCATTCGGGCTACAATATATTCAGGAATATAAAGACATCAAATGTACATCATTGCCAAACAGATGATCATCCAAATCAAAGGATGATGACTCCGTCCAATTCATCAGTCTGCTACACAGACGATTATCTGTCTTATGTACCTGAAAATGAATTTATAAAGCTGAGCATGGGAATGTCTACCTCAGCTAGATCATGAAAAGTATTATGAAGATAATGTATTGTATTGTATCTTATTACAGGTCGCCTCCCAGCTCGAAAAAACTTCGGATCCTCATGATAAAGCATTTCACCCGACATCAAAAGATTAATGAACTCATACTTTAGGGGCCAACTATTATAGACATTTTTGGGCACTGCAATCCCAATCATAAATATCCATAAACTAAGGGCTCCTAAGTCACTAAAAGTGTTGCTTCACTCCCTAAAGGAACAAGGTCAGTTGATTACATCATCTCCCAGAAGTTCTCCACAGAAAACTGCTCAGAACTGGTCAAAACTGGACCATACAGAATGCCCAGTACAGAGGGTGCGATGCATATCGCCTACTCAGTGTAAAGGGTGCGATGCATATTGGAAAACGCTTTTGTAGGGTGCGATGGGTGAGAATGCACAAATGGCAGAGACAATTTGCGAGGTGGAGGATCATAGAATCTTCCAGAAAATTCTCCTCTGACACTTGCCTCTCTGAATTCGCCCAGGGATGAGTAAGAGATCATCAATATCCAAGTGGAATCAAGAACTATCAGAGAGGAAACTAATAAAAAAACCAGAAGCTGACTCACCCCCCTACAATCATCTATATATGGATCCCTCATCACATGGATCTAGGGAGGCTGGAATCTTGTATCTTGTAGAGAAGTGTTGTTGGTTTCCTGGTGCAACAACATAGTGTTGAGTGATCTAAGCTTTACATGAGGCGAAGAAGGGCTTTCTTGCTGGAGGATGATGCTGGGTCAGAAATATTGGTTGTAATCCTCTTTGCTATTCTTGATATTAATAAAACTATTCAAGTTTTCCTCCGCATTCTTGTATGATTGACTGTATATGCATTTGTGTGGTCAATACATATCTGGTCCTGTATTGTTTATGACTATAGATCTCTGTTCTTCGATAGTATTATGCTGCTTTGATTCCACAGGTGCTCTTTGAAGTTGGGTAGACAAAGAAGAAGTGGCGAATATCTATTAGAAATGGGAGGAACCAGGCAAGGAACCGAGCGCAAGGCTGAGGTTGGTGTCCTTTGTTCCCCTCTTGTCTATTTCTCATAAAGGAAAACGCGATAACACTAATTCCCAGTGAACAACAATGTGGTCATCTGGTTACCATGCCAACACACTGATCTCTTCTATAGAAACAACAATGGAATTCTCCAACTATAAATTGAGGATCCTGGCTCATATGGGTTAAAAAGAAACTCTGTCGAGGCTATGGACACCTGCTGGTAATAGAAGCTCTGCTTATGGTATTGAAATTCTATTTTCAACATCAATAATTATTATAATACCCTCTTCTTACTTTTCTTTTTATCAGAGAGATTATCTCCCTAATTTCTCCCTAATTTGAACCTTTATGCATGAGTTAATGTTTTTAATCAATCATATCATTTTCAGCTGGAATATCGTCAGCAAAGCATCTTTTTCTTGCATATTTTTGTCCTTTTTCCTTACTGCATAACCTATCATCAACCCAAGCATCTTATCTCTTATCAATAACCATCATTACACACCTCTCTTTCATTATACCCATACCTTTTATAGTCCTTTCATTAATATACGTACTCTATCTTATTTACTATCGTACCTTTCACCCTTGTACTTTGCTGTCAGAACAACATTTCCTCGTCCACTTGGTCATAGGTGACCTCTCAATTTGAAGAAGCGAGGGGACCTCCATTACACTCGTGCATGCGTTGTAGTTGTTTTATTGGACTTCATAGGTTGATATGATATCCCATGATCATGCGACATGCGACAAAATAATATTCCTTGAATTAATAATATTAAATCTCATAGAAATATCGCTTAACATTGTAAAACTTAGTTGTTACAACTACTTGTTGTTCTATCTCTTTGTTGTTGTTTGTTGCTATTTTTTTTGCACTGCACTAATCCTTTGCAATAGTAGGAAGAACTCAAGCATTATGGGTGGAAAGAAAGTGTAGCAAGAAATTTTAGTGTTGGAAGTCTCCAACAGAGCCAGGGAAATTCTGGTCTGCGTAGTGTGGATATCATATTTCACAAGATTTGAGATCCCTAGTGAGGAAATCGCTATTGAGTTTCTACAACATCTACAAAATGGGAAATCCATGGTGAGAGGTAGAAAAATCATAGTGTCAAACGTTTTGATAGTAGAAGTATTTGGGCTGCTGGTGGAAGGAACTGTATCACCTAAAAAACAGGTAATGTTGCAAGACACGGTGGATATTTTTAAAGATGCAAGTGAGGAATTAACCAAAAAAGGCAAGGGCATCCAACCATCTTCTCTAGGAGAACCATGGCATGAGTTGTCAAGTGTTTTCTAGAGGTACATTTCCTATGATGGACGACGAGATGTGGTAAGACAATGACAACTCAAACTCTTAGATGTTTTAAAACAAAATCTCACTGTTAATCTGCCGTCTTTCTTGAATTCATTGCTGCACGATACGGCTAATAGAATAAGATGGGCTAGGCACTGTGAAACCATAGTTAGCCACCATGGTTTGATTATATTAATTGTTAGCCATAACCTTGTTCATAAAAACTTAACTTGGGATGGTCTCATAGCACCCCTAAAGATTAGTTAAGACCCATTAATCCAAAAATTGAACCCCATAAGCACAGGCAGTCTGCAAGGTTAAAACTAGCCTGAAGGATGTTTGTAAATCCTCATGGTAATGCTGAACAACCTACAAAGCCATCCATACTAGTTAGTGTACAAGAATCTAAGTCAGAACCAGAGGAACAATGCAATTCTGAGCCAAAACCAGAAGAAAAGGATAATTCAGAGCCCGAGCCAGAGGAAGAACCTGAACAAGGGGAAAGATGTCATTCAAAATCAAAACTTGGGCAAGAGGTAAATTCATAACAAGAACCCAAGGAAGAGGATAGACCAGACTCAGAGCAAGAAAAAGCACAACATTTTGATGATGAACTGGAAAATGAAGTAGGGCCTCCTCAAACACCAACCATGAGCCCCCAAAATGATCTTTTGTAGGATTTTGAGACAAGGATGACCCAGGTCCTAGAAAATCTGAATACATACATGAATCCTAGAGGATCACTTGATCCTAACCTAATGGAAGCCTAATCCCTAGGGGATTCTGGTCATACATAAATTCTTCCTTCTCCAAAGGCTATAGACCAGGAAGAGGAAGCAGACACAAAAGTTATTCATGAATTGAAAAACCAGTCTGGTGACGCAGTTATATTGGAGAAAAACCATGATAAACAATAGGAATATTTAGATACAAAAGCTATTGACAAGCCCATTAGTGAAGAAGATGCTACTCGGAAGAGGCGAGTAGCCGGAGAAAAACTAAAGAAGCTGAAAAAATACCAAATTCTTCAAAAGATAGTTAGAAGGCTACGTTGGAAGTTAAAAGAAATTGCAAATGGCAAAGCCCAAAGCACTACTCCTGAGGTAGTCACCATGGCTACGCAAATGGAAATATGTAAGGGTAGGGCAACAGAAACCAAACCTAAGTCATTCCTACTCAAACAATAGCCACCCAGGCAAATTTTCATGTAGACTTAGTGTATGCAGCCATTCAGACAAAGGGTTGGTCCTTCCACAATAAGAAACTGCAGACCGAGGATATATCCTCTCCTAGCACAGGCACTCAAAAAGAAGAACAAGCCAAGGATATCGTGTCAAGCAATAACCCTATTCTTCTAAAGCTACAGGAGGAGCTGACACAAGCCCAACTTGCTTTAGAACGATGTGAACAGGAGACAGTTCCCCTGAAAAATATCAGGAGTTGCAGAAGCAGTTTAGGGAATTAACCATAATTGAGAATGGAAATTTTGATAGATTTAGATAGGAGGAAGAGAAGGTGAAGAAGGTGAAGACCAAGCTGGATAGAGTCATGAGTCATATCGACACCATTTGCTCAATATTCGGATGTCTTGACATTTAGGTTTCTTACCACAAAATATGCCCTATTCTTATTAGAATTGTAGTTATTGTTAACGATTAAAGCCATAATAGCTTGCAAGCCAATCAAATTAAAGACAACTGAAGAATTTATAAGTTACTATGAGGAACATGTGGAAAAAGTCCAATGACTTCTTTGCGAATTTTATCTACAGAATTTTGTATTAGAAGAAGAAGTGGATAAGAGTCCTAGCCATTTTGTTGGGGACATTCAGTTCCAGGGTTTTATCTCTTTTGCAGTTAATCAACTTAAGTGGTTTAAGGCTTATAATTTGTTCCAAATATAGGAACATGGGTTGGATCTCTGGGTAAGGATTGAGCCTACTCACCCTTTTCAACTATTTTCTAAACATAAAAGGCTGATGACACAATAGGGCATGATTAAAATTTTAGGGCCAATACATAAGGAAATTGTGCAGAAAGGAACAACATATTCCCTCTCCATTTAGGAAAGATCCCTGATTGCATCCAAAATGAGACAGACGATCTCAAATAACAGTGTTAAGGAAAGAGAACCACTTAATTATGGGAATTTCAAAGCTGATGCGATCCAGTTGATCACATACAACAATATTATCTTGAGGGAAGGGCCTTATTGGTTAGGATGTCGATTTAGGAGTCCCATTATTTGGTATCCTCCTGAAGGGTATTAGTATGACTATGAGTTGCCTGAAGGACATGAAAAGGAAGCCTTTGCAATTCTGGCACAACATCAAGGTTCTAGGCTTGATAAAGAAACCTTCTTTCCAACTTACTCTTTAACTACATTACATAGGAACTATTCATTTTTGATGAGGACATGAAACAACGTAAGTAGGGGAGTATGCTGAGCCACACAATAGGTATGTATTTACTCTAGATTACACTATCTTTTTCCTCTTTTCTTATCCATTTTGTGCCCTGATATGATAACATATTGATAGGATTTTGAGAAGGGATGAATGAAACTGCTCTTGATACGATTTGACCGTCCAAACTAACTCTCATTGCCTTTTATGCAGAAAAACAACAGATCAAACAACTACTGTTCCAAAGTCGGAACATCAAAAGCTAATCAAGGGAAATGAGGTGTGTCATGTGCGGTCGAACCAAGGAACGAATGAAGAGGATTAGCGCATGATGAAAGAATTGTCTAAAGATAGCATTTAGTTGTGAGTCCCTCAGGATCTCGTGATCCTGAGGGATCACATTTATCTTTTTCCTTTTGAATATAAAGGGGAAAAATAAAGGAAGAAAGGGATATCTCTCACCTTCAACTTCAATTGTAGTTTTAATCTATAGAAGCGTGATTCTGAATAACGAGATTGTATTGTAATGACAAGTGAATTTGATGATTAATATATAACTTGCGTTGCTATTCATTCGGATATTCTAAAGTAGCTAAGCAGTATTCGTTGGTGGTTAGGGCTCGGTCTCTGGTGGATCTTACTATTGTTTGTTGTTTTATACTTTTCCATTTCCTGCAAGTTTATTCTGCTTTACAACTTTGCAGTTGATTTACTTTTGTTAATTCAGATTTTGGGTATTCATTTCATTAATGTGCAATTCTAATTGGTTTTATTTATTCATGTCATGGATTGAATTAGTGATTAGTTAAAGAATCATTTTTGGTTAATTAAAGGATAGAGTTTTATTGATTAGATCAAATTCTTTCCTTCTATCCAATAGTTTAAGTCCAACTGAAAGAGCTTAGTTAATGCTACGGTGCTCTCGGTTGATTATCATTCAAATTGGTTGATTAAGATTGAATTATAGTTTTGTTTGATATTGAGTCGTGATGCTTAGATGAATTACTTCCCTTAAATTTACAAGCTTGATATTTATTATTACATCCATTTACTCTTGTATTGAATTTAATAACTTATTTTAAAGCATTACTCTCTGGATTTATAGCTTGCACATATTGTGTACACTCTTGGAACAAAAGGACTTACCTAGGTTGATAATTAATGTGAGGTAATTAGGAGTTTTAAAAGACACATGTTAGAACCCAACAATCATATTTAAGGCCATCCGAAAAAATTCCTTCTTAACCCTGGGGTAAGTTTTCAAAAATCCTGCGTACCCTCCTAAGGGAGAAGGGTGCAATTCTAGAAAAATATTTTGTTTGAGTTGGGAATTATTACAGAGGCATTAGTGTCAGTCTTTGAATCCTTCCACCAGTGATCAAATATTCTCTTACGAAGTGGTATTAGGGTTTCAAAGTCAAATTCTATCATTTCAGTGAGTTTTCAAGTAAAATTTGGCCACTAGGTATTAGGTCTAAGAGTTGTTCTCACTTCTTTCAAAGTTGTCAAAATGTCATTCCATGTCACCATTTAGATGAGTGTACCATAATTTAGAGAATTTTCATCATCATTTCAGGTTCCAATGGGTCATTTTACACCTTGTTCGTGCTTCAATTGTGCCTAGGTAAGGTTCATTTCCCTCTCCTAGGGTTTTGAAAGTAATTTCTCTTGGATGGTAAAATAATCAACAAAACTTGTATCTTAATGCTCATACACCTCTCCCTATCCTTAATGTGCCTTCTTAAGTACTTCCCGTTACTGATAGCCTTCAAATTCATCATTTTCCCACAAACCCTAGCTTCTTGCTACAATTTGACAATTTTCTAGGCTAGGCCTGTGTTTTTCCCTTTTCGACCTCTTCCCCACATTCAATATTTGCACTTAAACTTTACCTTACTTCCTAACATCCCTCCATACTTTCCAAAATTTTCCCAAGAATTAGAAGCCCCTTATCCCCTTCATTTCACTTCATTTCGACAAATCCCTTGTTCCACACATCAGGATAGGTTTTACGCAAATGATGTTTATGAGCAAGAAAAAATGAATTTGGAAAAAGTGAGAGAGGTTTTTGTACATAATAGGCCAAGGAATAACAACCTCCTTCACTTTCTACACGGGTGTCATGGTTTTAGAAAAATGTCAAAAATATAGTTGCCTCAGAAGAGTTGTTGCACCTCTGGAGTGACCTTAGGAAAATCATGCTTTCGCCTACCTCTGTTGGCCAAATGATTTTTGTGATGAGTGAAATGATAACCAAACACAAAGATATTTCAAATGAACTATCATGAGCTCAATTTGGAGTTGAGGAAGACCTTAAAAAGTTGATTGTAGCAGCACACTGCATTTAGGCAGCCTCATTTTGCGCATTTTGACCAGTGTTGGGAGATTTAACTTTTGACAGGGCAAATGAACCCCAAATTCAGAAGTTCAAGATGTTTTGGAAAGTAGACGCAATAGGATTTCCAAAAAGCTATATTATACCCAATTTGGACATAGGGAAGGCCTCCAAAACTTGGTCTAAAAGCAGAACTGCGCATTAAATCAGTGGTGTTGTGCATTATACTTTTCAACACAACTTTTTCCAATAGGTGCGCATCGCCACTGGTGTTGCGTTTTTGATGGGAACCTCCATTTGCAAAAGGCTTGCATTTTTAGAATCGGCATGGAAAAATATGAAAGCTCAGAAATGGTGGGGAATTTTGGACAAGTTCTAGGTCTCTAAAAGGGCAAAACAACACCCAAAAAGTGCCCTCTCAGCCACTTTTTTGCCACACAAGAAGCAGTCATGGGAGAACCAATTTTTGGAGGTTAAAATGGACTCCAAATTCAGAGATTCAATTTTTTCTAGAAAGTACGCTCGACAAGATTTCCAACAAGCTATCCTGCACCTAATTTGGACTCTAGGAAGGCTTCCAAAATTGGCCTACAAAAATTGTTGCACCTTAAAATTTTGGCACTGCGCATTAAATGGATTTTGCCAATTTTGCCTGATTTTCGAGATTTTTCCTAGTTTTCTTGGGAGATCACTTTTTCCTCATTTCTTGGTAAATGTAAGAATGGTAAATGATGAATTTGATATAAATATTCTTGAAAATCACTTCATAAGGTAGATACATCAAGTTCTAAGTGGTTTCGAGCTGTAATGAATTGGTTTCCTTAGTTTTAGAGGCAAGCTGTTCCACTGCCTATATTCTTGTTCTTAGTTTAGATATGGTTGAAACCACCCCTCTTCTCATGGATTTGACCCTGATAGCTAGATTAAGTAGTTTCCTTGCCTATATCATGTACTTTTTGATTCATTTGCAAAGGTTGGACTTTGGCAGAAGTGTTGGACACACTGAACATTTTGTATCAGTAGTTGGAAAGGAATAAAACTAGGTTTCACAGCTATTTTTGTGGGATTCTTGTGACAGTGAGTTTATGTATTGTTTTTTCTTTCTAATGAATTTTTATGATGTTTTATATGTGTCCACATCTATCTCTTTCTTCTAAACTAAATGAATCAAGGTGAATAGACAAAATACACTAGATTTCAGTGCTTTGTTTTGAGAACACAATTAGTTTTCAATGTTTTCACTGTTTGAAGAGGATTCATAGTTTCTTCTACCATCCTCAACTCCTCAACAGTCTTACTCTACCATCTCAATCCTTTCGTACTACATAAGCTCTTGTCTACCTTGCTCCACAAGACATGACTGTATCCCTGAGTTAATTTCCTGGAGCCAATCTGCCTTCTCCAATTGATCCAACAACCAAAACCTAAAATCAAACCAGAAACCCTAATCTTCTATACCTAGCCTAAAATCAGCATTCATTTCAGTCATCTCAAGCCCCATTTTCCAATATTCTAATTGAGATTGACAAGGAGAGAGCCCTCTCTCGACCTGGTAGGGCTACCTACTAGGTTAAGCATGGTTTGATGTTACCCTAGACCTGCCTTCCTTCAGCTTGAGGTAGATCCAGGCACTAACATAGTGGTGAATCAGCTGGGGAAATGTAGTTTTATGTTCCTCAGTAAAATGTAATCAAGTTCAGATCTGATTGTTGATGGTGAACAACGATCCAACACAGCAAGGCTGAAATCATTCACTTGGCGACTCCAAATCAGTTTCGAGATCAGATCCAAGGACTCCACTAGAGGATTAACCTAACCAGCAGAAACATGAAATGACAATATGGAAAGCTCAGGTATTCAAGTTGGAATGTCATCCAAGACATTATGTTCTTTGTTGTAAATTATTTCTTCTCTTTTCCCAAGAATATCAAGAAGGCTTTCCAAAGTATATTGTATTTGAGAGAAGATCCTAAACCTGCATTTTATTCCTTCCCTTTGAATATTGTGAATACAAAATGTTCGCATGCCTTTGATCTTGATTGAGACCCTTTATCCGAATATTGTGATGACCATCTTCAAACTGATAAGCCTAAAGAGACCAAGACTGATTCTACAGCTTTTGTACATATGCCACTACCTTCTAAAATTCCAAATAAATACAAGCATATGATTCTACCTCCTATATCCCATGCTTTCCCTAAAATTCATTACCTCTATCTACCAAGATTTGATGGTGATTGTGATTACATTACTGCTGAGAGACATGTATTGAATTTTGAGTCTTTTCTTGACCTTTTTGAAGTTGATGAAGAAGATGTCAGTATTAGGCTTTTTGCTCTTTCTTTGCAAGGCAAAGTCAAGAGTTGGTTCGAAACCCTGCCTGATGCAAGCATCTCAGATTTCCAGCAGTTCTTCAAAGTTTTCCTCGACGGGTGGGTGGTCAAACAGAACCCTTTCTTGCTTCTAGAAGAGTATAACCAACTGAAAAGACAACTAGAGGAGAGAGTACAACAAATTTCTGTCAGATTTAACCAAGTTTATTATTCGATGCCTATTAATATAAGACCTCCTCTTGGATCCACTCTCTTACACTACCAGGATGCCTTTGAGCCAGAAATAGAGTTTCGGCTAAGAGAAAGGAACATTGCAACACTTGAAGAGATGCAGAATAGTGCAGTAGATGTAGAGGTTCATTTGCTAATCAAAAGGGAAAAGCTAAAGGAAGAAGAGATAAAGAACATAGATCTAGAGGAATCGACATCTCTAGAGGTAAAGTTCGACATTTTGGTAAGTGAAGTGGATGAGATGATACAAAAGATCACCACAAGGAATGAGTATGATGTTAAAGACCATGGATTGTTGATTGAAGAAGAAAAAGAGGCTGATCCAAAACTTTTTTTTTCTTATACCAGTTGTCATAGATCTGATAATGATTGTTTTGTAGATCATCTTGGAGAAGAGAGATTTGTTGATATGACATGTATGATTGATGATGTATTTTATACTGATGATTTGCCTCAGTTTGATCAGTATGATGATGATTATGTTCTCCAAACATAAGCTGCTCTTACAGACAAATTAGCAGCTAGTTTGTGGGAGGAGGAAATTCACTTTCCACAGTTCGAGTACAGTGATCAGCCGTTGCATATCAGCTATGGAAGTGAGGAGGAAAGTGCATCAAATTTTGAAGTAAGTGAAGGATCTTTGCTTTTTTGTTTTTCTTCATTTCAATTCATTAGAGACAACTTTCATGCTATCAAAAATCAACTGTCGATAATTTTCGATCTTCACCATCTAGAAGGCAATGAAATCCTTGTTCAAGACTTGTCATATCCACATTTGTAGCCCTCAAATGCCATTGAATGTCCGGTTGCAGATGAAGACTTGGAAGTTGGCACATATGATCAAATGATGCATGATGATTCCGTACAATTATGTTTTGAATCATTTCAGTTTTTGAAGGAAAATTTGCATAGTATATCTTCAAATGGGTAGCCTGTAGAAAATCATGCAATCTCATTGGAAACAATAAAAAATGGGTTGCAACAATATTTTCAAGTTTTTCACAATCCAGTGGCTGATGTGTTGGATGATGTCTGCAGTCGAAGATCTTCTCCATTAGCTAACTGTGAGCTTGAAAAAATTATTGATACAAACTTAATCTAGCAGCTGGTTTCTTTGTCATTTTCAGCAGGAGTCTCTTCACAAATCTCATATGAAATTTTGCATTCATGGTATGAGGATAAGCAAATAAATCCATTGGATGAGGTAAGCCCCAATGGATATGAATTTCAAGATGCTTATTAAGTATTTTTGGAGTCGGATAGAGAATCCATATCATTCAACGGATCTATTTACAAGTTTCCATGGGAATTTCCTTTTAGTAGTTCTCTCTTATTGTTCATAAGCAAGCATTTGTGCAGAGTGCAAACAATAGCCAGAATGCTTACTTGGTTGCATTGGTTATTTCACTTCACTTGATCAGATGATGAATGGAACAAGTAGAGTAGGTTTTATTGAATAAGCTCCATTTTGAGCATATTTTCTAGTTTGTTAGTTGTGTTTTAGTATTTCATCAGTTTCATTTTAGTTATGAGTCTTGAGTTTTGATGTTTTTGTTGCCAAGATATTGATTCCATATTGCCCAATGGATAAGGTACTTGTCTGCTCTCCCAAAGATCTGTCGTTCTTGGCACCTCCAAGGAGCTACCATCCCCATTGGATCCAATGTTAGTGTCAGTCTTTCAAGCCTTCCGCCAGTGATCAAATATGCTATTACGAAGTGGTCTTAGGGTGTCAAAGTCAAATTTTGTCATTTCAATGAGTTTTCAAGTAAAATTTGGTCTCTAGGTATTAGGTCTAGGACTTTTTTTCACTTCTTTCAAAGCTGTCCAAATGTCCATCCATGTCACCATTCAAATGAGCGTACCATCATTCAGAGAGTTTTCATCATCATTTCAGGTTCCAATTGGTCATTTTACACCTTGTTTGTGCTTCAGTTGTGCCTAGGTAAGGTTCATTTCCCTCTCCTAGGGTTTTGAAGGTAATTTCTCTTGGATGGTCAAATCATCAACAAAACTTGTATCCTAATTCTCATACACCTTCCCCTATCCTTAATGTACATTCTTAAGTACTTCCCATCACTGATATCCTTCAAATTCATCATTTTCCCACAAACCCTAGCTTCTTGGTACAATTTAACAATTTTCTAGGCTAGGCCTGTGTTTTTCCCTTTTCGACCTCTTCCCCTCACTCAAAATTTGAAATTCCACTTTCTCTTACTTCCTAAAATCCCTCCCTACTTTCAAAAATTTTCTTAAGAAATTAGAAGCCCCTTATCCCCTTCATTTCACTTCATTTCGACAAATCCCCTGTTCCACACATCGGGATAGGTTTTACCCAAATGATGTTTCTGAGAAAGAAAAAATGAATTTAAAACAAGCGAGAGAGGTTTTTTTCCATAATAGGCCATGGAAGAAAAACCTCCTTCACTTTTTACACAAGTGTCATCATTTTAGAGAAATGTAAAAAATATAGTTTCCTCAAGAGAGTTGTTGCACCTCTGGAGTGACCTTAGGCAAATCAAGATTTATCCTAGCTTGGTTGGAAAATGACTTAATGAATTAGTGAAATACTAACCAGACACAAAGATATTTCCAATGAACTATCATGAGCTCAATTTGTAGTTGAGGAAGACCTTCAAAAGTTGACTGCAACAGGACTCTGCATTTAGGTAGCCTCACTTTGCACATTTTGACCAGTCTTGGGAGATTTGACTTTTGATAGGGAAAATGAACTTCAAATTAAGAAATTAAAGATGTTTTGGAAATTATACTCAATAATATTTCCAACTATCTAACCTATGCCCAATTTGAACACTGGGAAGGCCTCCAAAACTAGGTCTGAAAGTGGCACTGCGCATTAAATCAACGACACTACTCATTAAATTTTTCAACACAGGTTTTTCCAATAGGTGCGCGCTTTTTATGGGGACCTCCATTTGAAAAATGGCTTGCATTTTTGGAATCAGCATGGAAAAATATGAAAGCTCAGAAATGGCGAGGAATTTTGGACAAGTTCAAGGTCACCAAAAGGGCAAAAAACACC
This sequence comes from Pinus taeda, assembly GCA_000404065.3. Lineage (NCBI taxonomy): Eukaryota > Viridiplantae > Streptophyta > Pinopsida > Pinales > Pinaceae > Pinus > Pinus taeda. The sequence continues at coordinate 70,784 of APFE030134038.1, forward strand.
CAAAAAGTGCCCTCTCTGCCACTTTTTTGCCACACAAGAAGGAGTCTTAGGAGAATCAATTTTTGGAGGGGAAAATGGACTCCCAATTTAGAAATTCAAGTTGTTCCAGAAAGTATACTCGACAAGATTTCCAATGAGCTATCTTGCACCTGATTTGGATTCCAGGAAGGCTTCCAAAGTTGGCCTAGAAAAAGCACTGCACATTAAAATTTTGGCACCGCACATTAAATGGATTTTGCCAATTTTCTTGATTTTCCAAATTTTTCCTAGTTTTCTTGGGAGATCACTTTTTCCTCATTTCTTGGTAAATTTAAGCATGGTAAATGATGAATTTGATGTAAATATGGTTGAAAATCACTTCATAAGGTAGATACGTCAATTTCCAAGTGGTTTTGAGTTGTAATGAGTTGGTTTCCTTGGTTTTAGAGGGAAGTTGTTCCACTGCCTATATTCCTGTTCTTAGTTTAGATATGGTTGAAACCACCCCTCTTCTCATGGATTCGACCCTGATAGCTAGCTTGAGTAGTTTCCTTGCCTATATCATGTACTTTTTGATTCATTTGTAAAGGTTGGATTTTGGCAGAAGTGTTGGGCTCACTGAACATTTTGTATCAGCAGTTGGCAAGGAATAAAACCAGGTTTCACATCTATTTTTGTGGGATTCTTGTGACAGTGAGTTTATGTATTGTTTTCTTTTTGTAATGAGTTTTTCTGATGTTTTATATGTGTCCTCAGCTCTCTATTTCTTCTTAAGAATGCATTTAGTTTTCAATGTTTTGACTGTTTGAAGAGGATTCATAGTTTCTGGTGCCCTTCTCAACTCCTCAACAATCTTACTTTACCATCTAAATCCTTTACTAGTACGTCTTGTATACCCTACCCCACAGGACATGAATATATCCCTGAGTTGATTTCCCAGAGCCAATCTTCCTTATCCAATTGGTCCAGCAACCAAAACCTAAAATCAAACCAGAAACCCTAATCTTCTATACCTGGCCTAAAATCAGCATTCGTTTTAGTCATCTCAAGCCCTAGTTTCCAATATTCTAATTGAGATTGACAAGGAGAGAGCCCTCTCTCAACTGGTAGGGCTAGCTACCAGGTTAAGCATGGTTTAATGTTACCCTAGAACTACCTTCCTTCACCCTGAGGTATATTCAAGAACTAATAAGAGGTATAAGAGATATTTGTACCATAACGAATCATTTTTCTAGCTAAATGTATCGAATGTACTCGGATCTTGCTGCAATTTTTGAATGCTTTCCCACACTTCTTTGTCATTCTTCCATTCATCCCTTGGTTCATTTATCCAATCTAGTTGGATAATAGAAATGGCACAAAGCAATGCTTCGACATCATCGTCCTTTCTTGAGAGTGCATCTACAACAACATTTTGCTTCCCTTTTCTGTAGATGACTTCAAAGTCATAACCCAACATATTTGTGACCCATTTTTACTACTCTTTTGAAGATAATCTTTTCTCTAAAAGATATTTAAGACTATCATGATCCATTTTACCTTGAACTATCTTCCCATTAGGTAAGGTCACCATTTCTTAAGTGCATGTAGTATTGCCAACATTTCCTTCTCATAAATAGCTTTGTGTAAGTACTTTCCTTTGGTTGGACGACTTTCGAAAGTAATGGGTCTTCCTTCTTGCATTAAAACAACATCAATTCCATTTCCTGAGGCATCACATTCCACAATAAAGGTTTTTGTGAAATTTGGCATAGCTAAGACCAATGCTTGGTACATTGCCTCTTAAAGATGTTCAAAGGCCTTCATTGTTTCCGGAATCCAACAAAATGAATATTTCTTCAGTAATGTTGTTAGAGGTGCTACTATTCTCCCATAATTCTTAACAAAATTGTGATAATATGCTTTCGACCTAAGAAATCCTTGCAGATGTTTTATGGATGTGGGGATTTTCCATTCCTTAATGGCTTTAATTTTACAAGGGTCTACTTTAACACCTCCATGAGATACAATATGACTCAAATATTCCACCTCTTGTACTCCAAATAAACATTTGGAAAATTTTTCATATAATTGTTTCTCCTCCACTATTTTGAGAACCTCGTCAACATGTTGACAATGATCCTTCCATGACTTAGTTTAGATTAGTATATCATCAAAAACTACAACAAAAAGTTTCTAAGGAAGGGTTTGAAAATGGAATTCATTAAACCTTGAAATTTAGAAGGTGCATTGGTATGGCCAACAACTATCACCAAAAATTCATAATGACCCTCATGAGTTCTAAATATTATTTTCAAAATGTCTTCTGTCTACATTCTGATTTGATGATATCCTGAATGAAGATCCAACTTGGTGAAGCAAATTGCTCCATGTAATTCATCCAATAATTCATCAATGAAAGGAATAGGAAATTTATCTTTGATAGTGACCTTGTTGAGCTCCCTATAATCCAGACACATGCACGATGATCCATCCTACTTGTGCACCAATATTACTAGAGGAGAGAAATAACTTTGACTAGGTTGAATTATACCAGCCTCTAACATTTCTGTAACCACATGTCCAATTTCACTCTTTTGGGAATATGGATATTTGTAAGGCATGATGTTTGGAGGAACACTTCCTGGAGCCAGTTGAATAGCATGATCATGATCACGAATAGGTGGGAGGCCCTTTGGAGTCTCAAATATCTTGGAATGATTCTCTAGAACATTTTGGAGGTCTGGAGAAATAAATGATTTAAATGTGGGAAACTATAGTGAACATAATTGTGCAACTGCACCATGTTGTTCATTATTTAGAGCTTTGTCATGCTATTAGATATTTATTATTTTTCTCAGTTTCCCTGCGATACCCATTAATTCAACTTCCTTTCCTTCCCAAAATTTTTTTAACAGAAGTTCTTGAAAATTAAAAGTTATCATACCTAAGGATTGTAGTCATTGGACTCCTAGTACAACATCAACACCACCCATTGGATTGGAAAGAAATTAATTATTTAATGCATATTTCCCCATGTATAGCTTTATATTATGGAAATTTCTAGAGAAATTTACGGTTCCTCCATTTGTAACCATCACTTGAAATTATGGTGCGAAGCAATTCAATTCCTTGGCTATCTTACAATGAATAAAATTATGGGTACTACTCGAATAAATCAACAATATTACACTTTTCTTCTTGATATGTCCTTCTATCTTGAGGCTTTGAGGAGTGGTAGTTCCTACCAATGCATTACAAGATATGGTCAGATTCATTTATTCTTTCTTTAGGTTTAGTTATTGGTGTATATCCTCTTCTTTTGACTTTTGTTGTTCATTTTCTTCCTCCTCTTCACAACCTATGTAAAATGATTTCTTTTCAAAACACTTATGACCTTTAGTGTATTTTCTATCACAAATGTATGAAAGTTCTTTTGCTCTTTTTTCTTCCAAGTGTTGTGGTGTCAACCTTGTAGGTTGTGGAAGGCTAGGGGTAGCAACAATTCCATATTTATAGTTGTGAGTGGTAGGCTTCCTTGTTTTCATAGTTTTTCTTTCAATTTTTCTTGCCAACCTGAATGCCTTCTCCAATGATTCAGGTTCCCAAAGTTAAACGTCATGTTGGATGTTATCATTTAAAGTCCCTATGAACACATCAATCATATGCTCCTCTAGAATATCTTTTACCCTTATATTCAAATTTGGAATTCCTCAATGTGCTCCATCGTTGAACCCTTATGTTTGAGATTTATCAATTGGCTAAATAATGTGTTTTTTTTGTATCATCATAATGTGCTATCATTTCCTCCATAAAAATTGACCAAGTGACAAATTCTTAATGAGAGAAAATCCATCGATATCATCCAAAATTATTGGGTTCTGTTAGAGTCGGTCTAGTTATCCCTCCATCAGAGATCAAAGCTCTTTTTTGCATTTCATGTTTAGGTGTCCCATCAGTTTCGATCAGTTGCATCTCGTTAGGCATGCCATAACTCTGACGGAATGGTTTGTGTCACTCATTCCCCTCATGCTTGGCACTGCTGGTTCAGGTCTATTCATAAAAACAAGCCTTGAAAGATCATTTGCAGTCCTATTTCAAATTTCTAGGTCATGACAATAGTTCTCGGTCATTAGGTCTAGGGTTGAGTCAATCTTGTTTTTCAAAGTCTAAGAAGACCAGCAGGCTAGAGCGATGTCCTCAATAGATGGTTGCCTCAATAATTTTTATCATTATACAGATAAATTAGGACTTCTCTTCAAAACTCTGTTTTGAAGATAAGTCGTCATCTCATTCTTGTAATAAATTTTCAAAAAAAATTTAGTTCTTGAATTGTCCAGGCGCAGCCTTGGTCTCCTTTGCCAGATCATATCACAGCTATTCCTGCAAAAAATTATCAAATAAAATCATTATTTCAACCAAATTTAAGGAGGAAACCAAAAAGGTCAGAAGTCTATTAACCCTGAAAAAGTGTCAACGACAAAACATTAAAAAATGGGTTATGAACCAAGAAAAAACCAAAAGGGAGTCTTTATAAAGATATTTCACTACATTTTCAACTCATTATGCATGCCAAGAGTGAAGAAAATCATTTCAAAGCGAATTTGTGAATTTGAGAGGAAGTTGGAGTAGTTTCAGGGGTGCGCGATGCACTCGACTACGCGCACGGCGCATTGGGCACAAAGCCACAATGTAAAAATACACCCGTGCGGTGCATCAGAGGTGTGCGGTGCACTGGGTTTTAAGCCCAAAATTTGTTTGGAAAAGCATCAAATTGCCTCCTCTCCGCACAAATTTGTAGGTAGGCTCATATCCATTACTTGTGCTTGACTTTTGAAAGGTTAATGTAATGGGTTCATGATATGTTTTCCTTAGAAATCCAAGTGGAAAGCCCTCCTTTGTCAATGAAAAGTGTTGTAGGGTTTGAAAGCAAAAAATTGCTGTAGGGTTCAAAAACAGAGTGTAACCAAGGTTGTGATTTTGTCCCTATTTCCCTTTGTTTCCCATTCCCAAATTCAGCATTATTTTTCCCCATTAATTCCCTCATTAATCCTACACTATAATCCCTCAAATCCTAGTCCCTCACCTCTATTAAAAAACACATTATCCCTACCTAACATCCCAAAACCCCAAAATTCAAGATTTTCATTTCCCTTCCCTAATTCCCTTGTTTTTATTTCCAAATTCCCTAATTCCCTAATGTTTTCCCTTTCCTAATATTCCCTTGTGCATTTCTATCCCCTTGGTCACAAAATTTTTAGAGCAAAGAAAAATTTACAGTCAATTGTACACACAATTTATACATCAGCATATATATTCCAGCTATCTTGTTTTCAAAGTCATGTTAGAGACCGAGTCAGTTTATGAGCAGGAGTATGACAGTGATTCTACACCGGAGGTAAATGTGCCAAATGTGTCACGGAGGTATCACAAAGGTGGCAAAAGTGGTCAGCATGTCAGGGAGGAGCCTACTTCTTTGGCTCAATTGCAAGCTTGCCCACTTGCAATGGATTGTTTTCGGCGTCA